>JANIPM010330227.1:0-14720 GCA_027478405.1 Erythroxylum cassinoides | reverse complement strand
TAATTCAGTCAATTGAACCCAGTAACTCCTAGTTTCTTATTTAATCTCGATCCAGTCAGTACAGTCAGTTCCAGTTCACAATTCACTACCGGAAAATCATGAATGCATGTACTATGAATAGATACATATGCAGTAAACCTGTTCCTCTATGATTAGAGGCCAGTAGCATGCTCAGTCAATGAATGCAATGCAGCCTATCAGTCTGTCCTAATTTACCAAAATGCCCTTGCTAACAGTAACGGGATGTTACATTAATTCTTATTTATTAAATATCTTATAGCTTACTTTCAAAGTTTTTCAAAATTTACAATCAAGTCCAACTTGATTAATTACATTTTCCTCTTTCCAACTATTCTTTACATGTTGTCCACTAAGTTCTTAAATATGTTGACAATATATTTAAACTATAACTCTAAATCATATTTATCGTTAGATAAATTAGATTACTTTAATTTATCTTTAATTTTTAATTAAATAATTTATATGTATATACCAATGTTAGAATCTAACAACACTTTATCACCACATAAATATTATAAATGTCAAAGAGATTTTAACTAATCTTTTTATACATGATTTTTTAAATATAATTCAATTCTTTCATTATATAATATTCATATTAGACATAAGACATAAAAATATTGTCTACTTTATTAAAGTTCAATCATGTTAGTTCACCACCATTAGTAATTAATTTTATTGACGATATCTGAAAATTATTTTCAAATAGTTATTTCACCTTCATTAAAGATTTTTTGAATCAATACTAATCAAGAACAATGAAATATTTTCATCTAATTACTTTTGGATGATAAATCCTATATTGATCACTCATTTAACTTTATATAACTTATGCTATATCTAATACTAACGATTGATCTACTGTTGACAAAGATATATTATAGTAGTATCAAAATATAACAATTCCTATATGAGATACTTTAAAATTTTCAAGTTAAAACATCACTTAAAAAATCATCACGATAGAAATTTTTATAGACATACATATAATGTTTCAAATAGAAATTTTATATTAAATCAGTTTAATGAACTTGTTCTTTAATAAATGCTCACATATTTATTTAAATATAGCCATATGTTGGTTTATGAGATCAGCTAATTCTTTCACAAGAAAGAAGTATAACGAATACTAGTCTTTTATGTGTTACTAATATTCAGTTTTAATAGAATAATGATTTAACAATTAAGGGATAATCATTTGTCCATTTTATTCTGACCCATGGTCTAAATATTATTCTTGCTTCTAACCATAAAACTCTTCGTCGTGCAACCAAAGCAGCTGTGGCAGAGAGGAAGCATCCACAGGCGGCAAATGCAACTAGGGTACAGGCATCTTTTATATGACACTGGAGGAAACAGCGGTGGCAGAGAGGAAGCAGTCACAATGGCATTTGCTACCTCTTGCCGTTATCTCTCAAGCCACGCCATATCTCCACTGTTTTTTTTTTTTTTTCCCATAGCATTTGTTTGGATAATGGAAACAAAAAGACTTTTTCAAATTTTGGGTGGGTTTCCTCTAATTTCTGGGTTTGTGTTATCTAGGTTTATAGGGTTATCTTTGTTGTTTAGGTTTGTTTCATCTGATGATTTCGCTTTTCTGTCTCTGGTTGTCATCATTTAAACTTGAAATTGAATCCAAAATAAAATTTGGGGTTTTGTAGATTTCTAAGGTCCAAACAACACAACACAGGATGTGTAAACAATAGATCAGCATTCAACGCGTTTTCTTCATGGATAAATATAGGAATGCATATATGTTTACGTACGTCCCTTTGATTAAAATCTAAAATTTCCTACTTATTCTGACTCAACCACAATAGTTATTCTTATACGCCTAAAATTCCTATTGCTGTATTTGTGTTTCTGCCTTATACGTTGAAGACATGAAAATTAAGCAAATTTAGATAGCAACTTGGCAATAGGATGTGCATAAACAAACAAACAAGCAAAAAATAATAATTCTTGCACGTAATTGTCAAATTATCTTTAAAGATTCATATAATTGAGAGAAGCAATACTTATCTTTTTGTTTTAAACGAGTCATTATCACAATGTGAAGACTGAAGATGATTTACGGCAACGGCAAACTGACTTCTTGTACACGTGGATTAGAAATAGTTGACCCATGAAACTTTATAGTTTATGAGATGACGCGGAAGGCACCAATTCTATCTTCAACTTCGATTGGCTTAGGTTGTCTAAGCATCTGCAGACCATGCTTGCTTCTCAATAATTTGAGCTGTTCCACTAACGCAATTATTCCCAGACTTGGACCACTCCAGGCCCATGGTCTTAAGGGGCAAGTTATCCATTGGAGCTTTTGTAATATTAAGAGGGCAAGACGAAGACGAGCAGTGTACATGTGACAAGGAGGAGCTAACTTTTTCTTTCAAGTTGAAAAGAGGAATTCGGATTCTTCCTTACCTGTTTGGAAAACAGGCTTGAACCAACTTGGTATGATAATTTGAACGGTTACCCAAAAATACTTCAAACAATTGGAACTAAAGATGATGACAATTTTAGTACTTGCAAACGTTTTACTTGCACGTGATTCATTTTATTTGGACAAAATCCTTGTACCACAGAGACAAAGACCTTGGAATTATTTTTACTCATCAACGGTAGGGAATTTAATTTACCAAATCATACTTCACAGACTACTCTCTTAAAAGCAAGCTAAAGTTTTATACAAGAGTACCCTCTCTTATATTCACAAACACTATAACCCTCGTATAATTTACAACGGTCGAAATGGATAAAAATAAATAAAAAAAGAACCCTCAAGAGCTCCTCAAAAATATTAAAAACATTAAAAAAAAAACAAACTCAAAAAGAAGGCCCATGGTCAAAACTAAGTTACCCTTCTAACCCAAAAAAAAAAAACTGGAAATTAAAAAAAAAAAAGAAGAGATAGAGAGAGAGCTTGAGGCGGTGCCTCCATCATCTTCGTCTTTCTCTTAAGGCATCAACTGATGGAAAACCAACTCATCAAATCCTCACCCACGCGCCTGTGCGTGAATTCCACGCTCTCATCAGAGACCAGCGGCGACCGGCAAAGTGGGCAATTGAAATTAAGATTATCGAGCCAACCATCAAAGCAATCCTTATGGAAAACGTGGCGGCAATCAAGCCTCCTCACCTGCTCCCCGTCTCTTAGCGTGCACAAGCATACCACACAATCCGATCCCCCCCTGTCTTCACCACCGCCACCTTCTACGCGGCAATACTTGTACGACAAAAGCCGGTTCAGTTTGAGCTGCTCGGCGAGAACGATCATACCGGCCAAACCCGAACCCATAGAACTCAGTAGACCGTCGTCGACCGCTTGGATCGGGCCGAATCGGACAAATCGAACGGAGTGGGATAGAGTGAAGAGGAGAGAGCGAAGATAGGCTACACAGTTGGCGATTAAGGCGACAAGTAACAAAGGAATCGAATCAGACGATATGTCGTTTAGCTGGTTCTGCAAACCCATCGTAGCAATAATGATAATAATAGTACTACTATTGAATTGGGATGATAAAAATCATGGAGAAGCTCCGACCTAGAAACGGCGCCGTTAAGACGCAGGCGGTGGTGAGGCTTTGAGAGAAGCAAAAGTAATTGAAGATATGGATGGGTTGTTGGCTTTAGCGGTATAAGTTTTATAAGGATTAAGAAGGTAAGATAAAATAAAATAAATATGTACTTTTGGAGAAAAAAGGAATAATTAAAGAAAAAGGTTTTTAATTTGTGAGGGGCAACGCACAAATGACAAGATAAAAGAGACGGGGGACCCCATTAGCATGTGCGTTAATTAATGGAAACTAATCAAGTGTAAAATGTTATTATTCGTTTTCTTCCCAAGGGCAACGTTCAGGGACCACTTTTGCCATGTAGTCGGCCTTTTCTGCTTTTGCCCATTCCTTCTGGAGTAAACATATGCTTAATGTTGGTCAATGTTGTTAATTTTAATCAAATACGCGTTAATCTATTTTCACAACGGTACATGATTATTGATTCTGTCTTCTCAATTTTATGCAAATATTGATTCTAGTAAATAAAAATAATCCAATTTTTAATTAAATGTAATTGCATCGTTCTATGGTTGGGGATGATGTATAAATTTGGATCTACTTGTTTGCACATGCAAATCTGGCTTCTACCGGAGTTTGAACGTAGGCTGTTTTTGTTTGTATATACAATTGTTAATTGTTCGCCAAGCAATGCCGTAGCCACCTTTTGTTCTTCTTTTGGTAAATTTTGTAGTTGCGGTTAGTTCTAACTCCAGTAGAAAAGGCAATATTCAAAGATATCTGCTTATGGATGATCACATTTAAAATTAAACTCTAAGCTAAAAGGTAATATACCATATTACATACAAATTAATCTGTTCCTTGTAACCACACAGTGAATATCTAACATGAAAGCTCCGCAGGTATCGCTAAACCATTTCTCACTTTTTCGCCCTTTTTTAATTAAAAATCTCCTTAGAGAGAGAGAGAGAGAGAGAGAGTACTAACCCAAGGAAAAGGGAAGAAGAGAACATCTTACCGCATATTCCCATCAAGTGCGTATGTGCATTGATTGAGCATCTCATATTCAACAAACCCTCCAATTAGTTGCTTAAATGTCACAATTCCAATTTCCAAGTTGGTATTTGATTCATCCACTTGGCTAACTCAAATTATACAACTTCATTGGTTTAATTGTTGTGGGTAAACTAATCAAACCGTCGTGTTTCTCTCCTATTAGCGATAGAAAATGACTGAACAACTTACATTCCTCTGGTTGGGACGTCATTAAACTACTCCAACTTGACATTATTGACTGACCCACTCATATGGCCATGGGCACTTGCACTCCTGATTTTGATCCAAGTAACTGCATCCTAGTTGGAATGGATCAAGTTGATTTTAGAGGAAGTAGGTGTCCTAATCACAGTTGTGACCAAGATGTCCAACACAAGATTAAAACAATTTTATAATTATGAGGTTAATAGTAAACTCCTAACTAAGCACACAGAGAATTATTGGGACGGTGGGATTAAGACTCATTTTATTATTAAGACAGCATAGACAAGCTTCTGATTTGAGATTTGAGATTTGAGATTTGAGAGAGAGATTTTTGCGTGATCCTCGCTCAGTGAATATGTATACTTTATGCAAGAAGCTAACAAAAACCCCGAAACGAATAATGACAACAGCACAAATATATTAAACTTTTGGGAGTGAACGTAACAAGAGGTTGAGATTGTCAGAGAGCGGCAAGTTGATGGAGAGTCTTTAGTATTGTGGGGGTGGTCATTGGTCATCCTTTAATCTTGACCGCCCATATGGATCCGCGTATCCGCCGTCCACGTTTTTAAGTCCTCTTTAAGAATCTTCGTAGAAACCAAACCAAACCAAACCAACCAAAACACCACTTTGTTCACATGATTCACAAAATTCTAACATCTTTCCTTTTTACCGTTTATAAAATTTGAATCTGTTGAGATGCATACATGTGTTAATTGTCCCTTAAGGTTAAATGGAGTAATAATTAATTATAATTATATAGAGTTTTGTGAGCCCCACAAAAAGCAGTCGGGCAACACAAGAAAAGCCTGATCATTGGGTGTTCAACCACCGTCCTAACCCCCAATTTCCTGCCTATTGTTTCTTTAACTCGACAAAGCTGAGGAAAGCTTTGACACAACGCTAAGTAAGGAAGTTTCTTGAAGAACAGCTAAGTGAGAAAGCAAACACAATATAATTATAAAATTGAACAGATGCCCAAAAGGGAAAGACTCTCAGCCCATCCTATGGAAAAGAAGCAAGAATATTGTCCTACATCACCAAAGTGGTCCACACGTTGTCAATCTCTTTACACAAACGATTTTTAGACATATTCTATATGGCATTTCTCTTCGTACTTCTTTTCAACACTCCAATAATACAACAAGAATTTGCTTCTAAATTCTTAGAAGGCTCGGGAATGACTTTGATTGATTGTAATGGGATTGCGACCTACTGATAGCAACTGCCTCGAAAATAAAAGTCAAGTATTATTAGGCTAGAAAACTGGTTTTATATTATGCCTTTTGGTTCATTAATTCTTTTTTAAAAAAAGTGATATACGAACTAGACTCTTTTTTTTGTTTTTTTACGGATAAGTGTATTATACATCAATTTCAGACCATAAGTTTAAAGAAAAGAATTAGGTAAGAAGTCTGCCAAAACTTTCTCCCCGCTGCTTCTAAATTTCTAATCCAGAGTTAGTCTTTGTTAGGTAAACTTGAGGATAAGCTTGAGATTTACAGGCTAAAGATTAATCAATCAGGATTTCATTATTAATAAATGAGCCAGAAGTATTGTTTTCTATTGGGGAAAAGTAAAATATGGAATTTTAAAGTGGACATTCATAAGCTATAAAACCACTGAGTTTGCAGATTTAATGGGAAAATAATTTCAAATCGTATAATCTGTCTCTTTACTGTTTTGTGGTAAAGCGATGCCACTATCTATTAACAATTTAATATTTTTTAATGAAAATATTAAATTGTTGCAACAAACGTAATCCGCTGCTGTGGTCCGACCTTTGTTCCGTTCAATGGAGTAAGTCGAGAAATGGGTCGCTTCATCATTTGCGTATATAATTGAGAAAACAGTAAAGAGAAGAAAGGGAAAGAGTGATAAAGAATGATACATAGAGTTCGCATAGAGCCAAAAGCTTCTTTTCACACCTTTTTTTTTTTTAATTTTCATGATAATTGACAAATATAAATGAACAAATGATTCCCTAAACAGTTTAAAGTCTTGAATATATACGAAACTATCATTATCTTCTTATTCATGCAACTATTTTTTCTTGGCGTACAAGTGTCCTCTCTCTCTGCCGTAGGTGCCACATCATATATAACATCATCTGCTTCCCATTGTTTTCTGCCGGTGGATTTTGTTGGAGAATCACGGTTATCGAATTATGTGTACAACAAAAACTTTAAAATTTATAAATTTTCAATTGATTTTTTTAAATGAATAACTTGAACATTTTAAATTATAAATAAAATGTTAAATCATACTTGATTTGAATTTATGTAAATTTTTGGCTCTCAAATTGTTAAGCTTAAGTTGTTCACAGAGCTACCAACTAATGGTATCCTTGTAGTAGAGAAAATAACTCAATCGTTTTGAGAAGAAAGACATTATGATTTCTTTTTAATAAAAATTAAAATTCTAATCAATTAAATCTAAATCTAAATCTAACTTTAATTATAATTATAATTTAACTTTAATAAAGTTAAACATCTTATATTTGATCTTTGAATGATCTAAAACTTTACAATTAAGTTTAACTTAATTTAAATTAATTTTTAAACTATTTTTTATTTGTGACTCATTATATTTCTAATATGTTGACATTGACTACAAATTATAATTATAATTCAAAATTAGAATTACACAAACTAAAAAATTCTTTTAATTGATCTTTAATTCTCTGATTAAATAATTTATAATCATTAATCAAATTGACATTTAATAATATGTCATAATCACCCACATATTAAAAATATCAAAGTGTACTTGACTAAACATATTCATGCATAGTTATGATATATAATTTAATTCTTTCGTCATCTAATATTTAAATTGAATATAGAATATGAAATTAGTATATACTCTTTTAAATCCAACCATATTTGTTCTTATTAATAAATAATTTATTTATAATTAATAATATTTCAAATTTTAGTTTACTCTTATTAGAAATTTCCTTAAATTACTAAAAACCAAGAATAGTGTAATAGTCTTCCTAATTATTTTAGAGTGATGAATCATTTACTGATTTACTTAACTATCTCTATATAGTTTATACTATATCTAAGTACTATTGACTAAATTACCCTATTTACAATAATTTATAAGTAGCATCAAGACATAATAATTTCTACATGAGATATTTTAGTAATATTAAGTCTAATAATCAATTATACAATCATCATAATGAGAAATTCCACACATATATAAGAAATATTCTATTTGACTTTGTACCAATAAAAGGTGGAACCTGAAAAGTAGTGTTAGTAGCCATTTCAAACAATGGCCTCGTTGAGTAACCGAGCATAATTATGACAAGGTGTTTGCTCTCACATCAAAAGGCTATATAACATTTTAACAAGTTTCGAAATGCTCTTACCTAGTTTAAATTTAGTATACTGCTTCCTTAAAGGATATAAAAATTTTTAATGGTTTTTTCTTCTTTTATTGTATGTTTATTTCGTACATTAAGTGGAATATTGAGAATTGAAAATTTGAAGCATTGAGAAGTGAATTGGAATGATTTATAATGTAATACAAGCAACAAATTAATTAACAAATTAAAGAACTTTGCAATTGTCTAAATAATAGAGACTCTTGATTGATATCCTCAATCTATTTAATGCTTTCTGAAGTTGTTTCTTATTAAGTTGAAAGTAGTGAAATTGATTTACTTGAAGATAAGCATATACTTAAAAATAGGGAAATATAACACAATAAATTCAAACAAGCTTTTTCTAAATCTAAGCTTTTCCATATAAATTAAGGAAAGGGGACATGTGATTTCTAGATTTGCTCCAAAACAAAACACATAAAAGCATTCAATCGGGGGAGGTGTGGATATTAAGGTTTTAAAAATAAAAAAGATGGGTAGGCATTCATTTGTATTTGTTTTCTAATACCTGATTCATTATTATTTTTAGGGATGGCAATGGGTCAGGCTGGGTTCGGGCTACCTGTAGCCTGACTTGATTGAAAGGCTAGCAGTGGTGGCTCGACGGGCCACGGGTGGGTTGTCCCGACCTGGCTCAACCTTATACTTTAAAAAAATTTTGACAAAATGATGTCATTTTGTGCCTTTTCGTTAATCTGGAACAAAATCGGGGCGGGTCAGCCAGGCTATATTTGTCATCCCTAATTATTTTCTAGAAATAAAAGGGAAGAGGTGAATATTATTTCAAAAACAAGCAAAACCCTAATTAATAATTAACATTATTTAGATCTACATATAAGGCAAGACATGCAGAATAATACCAAATACATGTAATTTTTGAATTAATAAAATTTATGCTTTAAGTTTATCAAATAAATAACAATTAAGAAATTTTAATCAAGCTAATTAAGGGAGGCTCTGTCATTATTGATGAGAAATAAATTGTGATCAAATTATTGGTGCAGTGAAAAAAATTAATTTTTACAATTTTTTGATTAGATCTTTTTGATTGAATAACTTAAAAAATATAAATTATAAATAAAAGGTTGAATCGAACCTAATTCATATTCCTACAAATCCTTTTCTTCTCAAACTATTAACAACAAATTGTTCACTTGTCTAACTTATAACGATATTTACAAACTAGAGTAAAATAACTCAAATGGTTTTTTTTTAAAGACAAGAGTGCTTTATTCCTTTTTCCTATTTATAAAAAGGCAATATATTTTTTAATTAAAATCAAAATTTTAATTATAATTAAAGTCTAAAACTAATTATAATTACAATTTAATTTTAATAAATTCAATATCTCAAATTTGATCCCCAAAGTTTTTTCAACTTCATAATTAAGTTCAACTTAATTTAAATTAAAATTTGTCTTTTAAAGTACTCATTATTTGTAACTCGTTGGGTTCCCAATATGTTGAAAATGATTATAAATTATATAATTTATAATTAAAATTAGATAAGTTAAAATATTTCAAAATTATCTTTGATTCTCTAATTAAACAATTTAAATCATAGATCAAAATTGACATATAACAACATGTCACAACTACCCAAACATTAGGAATGCCATAGTAATTTAAATCAACCTATCCATGCATGTATGATTATAATTTATTCCTTTTATGATCCAATATTTCAATTTGACAAAGAGTATGCAATTAGTGTCTATTATTTTAAAACCAATCATGTTTGTTTTTGCTAATTAGCAATTGATTTATAGTTGATATTTGAAAATGTTTTTTTCAAATGTCAATTCACTCTAGTTAGAAATTTTGTTAAATCACTATTAATCAAGAACAGTGGAATATTCTCCCTAATTACTTTCGAGTAACGAATCTTTTATTGACTTACTCAACTATCTCTATATAGTTTATGTTATATCTAAATATCACTGACTAAGCTACCTTAATTAAAGCAAGTCATAAATATCATCAAATCAAGTTTTTGAGATTGACAATCATCAGTATTTTTTGAGTGAATTACAAATTTCTTTTTATAGTTATTGGAACTCTAGTTATCTAAATATGGCTCTACTATAATCATTATATGTATGATAACCAAAATATAGTTGGAATAATTACATCAGTAGTTGTATTGACAATGATCACAAGTCTAAGAATCAATTATACAAATATTATAATAAGAAAATCCAAATACACATAATTAATATTATATTTGAAATCCTCGTAATCGAGCTAGTTTAGTAAATTTAATTTCTAATAACCACTGTACACTTGTTTAAGTATCTCCATACTTTAATTTATGAGATTAGTTACATTTTTTTATAAGAAAAAAAAACACAATATGTGTTAGTTTTAGTATTCCATCAACATCCCATCTTGATAAAACTACAACTAAGAACAATTTAGGAATAATATATAATTGCAAATTGAAGCTTATATTTATAAACTCATCATGATTTTAATTATATAATAATTATTTCAAGAATTTTATCTTTACTATTAAAGCATAAAATATAATTAACAAAAATAAATAAAGATAAATTTTGTCTTTAATTAATTATGTCACAAGATCTATAACCAATTGATTAGCTACAAGGTATACAATAACAACTTCTTCCTCTAAAATTCCTATTGTTCTTTTCTTCCATTCAATAGCTCCATTCACTTCATGATATGAGTTACTAACACTACTTGAGACTAAAACTACTAAATGAAGAATTTTAAGGAACCAAAATCTTTAATTCCAACAAGAAATGGAAATAGTAGAATGCTTCTTCATTTTACATGGCTAACATTAACCCACATTCCAAGGTTTCTAAGACATATACATTCCCACAAAGTGAGTTCTTTAATAGTCAATCTTAAGTCAAATGGCTTAGCCTTTTCACTTGTTGAAACTTCCTTATTCTTTTGTGATCCTTTGAAATAGTAGCAATTTTGTTTCTAGCATTTGCTTGAAAACTCATATAGACGTAAGTGTTGATTTATGTTTCAAATAGTTTTCATGATATAACTATTTAATTGTATTCTTTCTCTTATGAATATTTTTTAATTAACTATTATATAAGAAAAAAATTCATATATAAATGTACATTGTAAATGAAATTATGATGAGATCATTACTATGATATTCATATTAGATTTATGAATTATTTCTAAATTGTTCTTTTTATATGATAAATTTACATTTTAAATGAAATTATGATGAGATCATTACTATGATATTAATATTATATTTATGTATTATTTCTAAATTGTTCTTAGTTGTTGTTATATTAAGATTGGACATTAATAGAGAAGAAAGGCTGTAAAAGTTATATTTCTTTCTTATGAATGAAATAATTTCATAAACTAAAGTCTGTAGATACTTAAACAAATATGTGGGTGCTTATTAGAGAACAACTTCACTAAACTGACTAATATAAGAATTCTATTTGAAAGATTACTTGTGTATTTATAAAAATTTTTATTGTGATGAATTTATTAATGATCCTTTGACTTAAGATTTTTAAAGTATCTTATATCGAGATTGCTATGTTTTAATACATCTTATGACCTATTTTTTTCAATAGAACTTGCAATATGCTATTTCGATTATTGTACTATGTAATGTGTTGTACATGCATTTTATAGAATATGCTCTATTTATGGTATACTAGAGTAATTTAAGCATTTAAATGTATTGTTAAGGTTATAACGGAGATTACAAGTTGATCGGAGATGGTTTTCAACTCAACTGAAAAATTTTCAAAAAATTTATGAAAACTCTAAAAAGCTACAAAATGAGTCCGAACTAGCTTTAAAAGCCTTGAAATGTACTTTGGAGGTTTATCTGATACTTTTGGATGAAATCTGGAAAATTTCAATGACATTTGGTAATTTTCATACTTAATCCGAAAATTCTTCCTGACAATCAAAAAAATTACCAAACAATTTCAAAATATGATGAAAAACTCTGAAATTAGGATTGGAGTCCCTAAGAATTGAAATGGGCCAAAATGGAGGTTGTTTGAATAGAATTCGGGTAATCCAAAATTATTGGACTAAAAATGCCCTTTATTGAAAAATGAAGGGAATTAGTGAATTTTCTCCATTTAAATTTTTTCAAGCACCCAATTTGAAATTTTTATGCCTAATTGGAGTATGTAATGGTCAAGTTGAAGTTAGGGTGACCATAGGATATTTTTGGAATTTATTTGGGCATAAAGTGCACTAAATTCAGAAAAAGGAGGAAAATGGTCTTTGCCAAACCAAATGCATCCAAATTCCATATGAGCATTACATGGGAAAATTTTCATGAGATAAGCAAGAATTAATTGGTTTGGAGAGTAAGGAATTAAATGGTGACTAGTGGCATGGATTAAAGTGTAAATATGAGAAGTTTTGGAAAAGGTGTAAATATGAAATGTTATTAATGGAAATGGTGGGCGAAAAGTGTAATTAAGCAAAAATTTCATCTCTTTAAAAGGGGTGTGGCCGGCCATTGATGGAGAAAGGAGGAAAAAGAGAGCAAAAAAAAAAAAAGAAAAGAAAAAGGAGAAGATAGAGGTTCGACTAGGCCATGGAGAAGTGATCCAAGGAGTTTTTGTGCTCTTCTAACTCCAATCAAGCATCCAATAAGATCCTATAGCCATCCAAGTGAAGAGGAAGAAGAAATTAAGTTATTAAGCTTACTAGTTTTGTTGAAAAAATTGGATTTGTTGTGTTATAGTCTAGATTTAGTTTTGATGGTGTGAATTGCACCCTTATGATGTGATATCAAGGTTTTATTGCATTGGAAGTGCCGAGGAGAAGAAAATCAAGAAAACTAGTGTGTGGAACCTTGGTCAAACTTGGTTAAAGGTAAGATCCAATGCCTAAAGTGTTTTATTTTGCCATTTGATGATTTAAGATTAATGAATGACATTAGATGAAATTTAGCCCATTGCTAGGGTTTTTAATGTGATATGATCCAAAATTCTATTTTGATGTTTTATGGTGTTCATAACATGATTTTAATGCTAATGAAGTATAGAAATGAAAAAGAATTAATTTGGAATTGGTTTTGGTTGAAATTCGGCCAAAGGTGCATAAATATGTAAAAATTTGTTAATGAAATTTTATGGCTTAACTGTGTGTATTAAAATGTCATGGAAGTGAACTTGGATTGATTTTAAGTGTTAGAGATCAAATGGAATTGAATTAGAAAAGTTTAATGTAAAATATGTTAAGTTTAGCCTTAAGGGCATTTTTGGTATAAAAGAGTGGTTATGATGTAATGACCATGTGAATGTGATTAAGGATGGTCATTAAATGTTGGACTTATTAAATGAAGTGTTACGTTATTATTTGGAAAAAATAAATATATGGATTGTATGTGGAATGTAATGAAGTTGAAATGGTTTATGATGTATTTGGTTGGAAAATGTATTAAGGAATGAAGTTGAAATGGTTTATGATGTATTTGGTTGGAAAATGTATTAAAGAGTTGAATGTATTTGTATTCAGTTTTCAGATTGGAAAACGAAGCCAACTGAAGGATTTCAAAGTAATGAAAAGGAAACCAACAAGTTGTGGGTGTACTTTAAATTGATTTTATACAATTGGTTTTTATTTTATCATGAAAGGAATATTTATGTTGAGTTTTATATGAATGATATATTACAAGTAAATATTGCTAGTATAAGTTTATGTTCTAGCAATATAATAATTTTAGTTTGAAAGTTAAATTTTATATGATTTCAATTTATGTTGAAATTATGTTATTTGTTAATAAAAAGGGAATGAATTTTTAGCTTATGGTATGCGTTGATGGTATTACAAATTTATCGGTTGAGTACCCTAAAACGTGTATGGCAGTGTCTGGGGGCATCAGTTACTAATAACGGGTGGTATTGTGTCTGTCAGTTAATAACAACAGGTAGTAAGTGATGTAGAACTAGCTCTGTAACTACCGATTTATAGCGGTTAACTTATTGCAGGTAAGCAATGTAAAACTAGCTCTGTAGCAAGTGGTTAACCAGTCGCGGTTAAATGATGCAGAACCAACTTCATGACTTTATACCTAAGGCACTATATAGTACTAATTCTTATTTTTAGTATAAAAGATTTTAGAAAACTTATTACCACCACTGTTTATTGTTTAAGGAAAAAGGAGAAAAGGAAAATGGAAACTTTTATGTTATAAGTTTAATTTAAAAAAAAAGCATTTGGAAAAATTATTTCAGAAAAATTGAATTTTTGTTTTACGAAATGCTATTTATTACCAGATCTTATAATTATTAGAGTAGTGCTCTAAAGGGAATCACTTTTAGTACTGTTATGCAAACTTTATTTTGATTAATAAAGCAAAAGACAATTTTCATTAATTTGATGTTCATTTATTTATGAATTGATGTAGTTCTTAAATCGAATTATTGAAGTCTATACTACTGATGCGCGGCTTATCGCTCAATTAAAGAATTGATCCTCGGAAACCGGTCAAATAAAATTTATACCAAGGATTGCAATACAGGATGCAACCTCGGGTCGACTCTC
>JANIPM010328883.1:0-14737 GCA_027478405.1 Erythroxylum cassinoides | reverse complement strand
CCTGTTCCTCTATAATTAGAGGCCAGTAACATGCTCAGTCAATGAATGCAGTGCAGTCCTATCAGTCTGTCCCAATTACCAATTTACCCTTGCTAGCAGTAACGGGATGTTACATAACACTCAATCACAATAACACAAAAATATAACTATATTACCGTTAAATTAAGTTCAAATCTTGAAGGAAAATTTAGAACATCATCAACAATCCAAGATTCATCATCATACAATCCATCATTATCTCAAACATTAAAGGAATGAAAATAAAGATAGAAAGGAGAAAGAACTTAGATCGGATAACCTAGGAAGGCAACAATGTCAGAAGACTCGCTTCCTCTCTCCTCTTCTTCCTCTTCTCTCTCTTCTTCTTCTCTCCCTTAAAGCTTTCCCAAATTGGAAGAAGTAGAGGCTCCCCTTCTGTCTTCTTCTTTTTCTCCTTTCTTTTTTAATTAAGGCAAATGTAGGGCTTTTCCAATGCCCAAAAGGTCCAAAATATTCTCAAAAATGAAGTTCGAAAAGTCTGATCTCATAGTCTATCTCGCAGGCCACAATCATGGCCCCGTCTTTGACCTTATGTCATGATATTGGCCATGATCGTGGCCAGTATCGTGGCCCCCTGTTTGAACTTATGCCATGATTATATCTCGATTATGGCACTTTAGCCACGATCTTGACCCTCTGTTTGTTTAAGATCTCCTCTAAAACTCCTTCATTCTTCAATATTAGCTTTAAAATACTAGCAAACTCATCAAGACACCTCAAATACACAACATTAAAGCTTAAAAGCATGCTCTAACCCATAAAACACTTAAAACACAAATTTAACTAACAAACACAATTCTAACCTAAACAAACGCTAATCAATTAAATTTAACCACTAAACACACGCTAAACTACCCATAAAATATGATGCAATCTATAATTACTAACATCCCCATATTTAAATTTTTGCTTGTCCTCAAGTAAAAACAAAAAAAATAAAACAAAAAACACACTAGAGCACAACATACAAAAATGCATTAATGAGGCAATGGCATCAAACTTCAAGATACGAATTTAACTTCGAACACTATCCCTCAAGTTGTTCTAACTTATTAACTTGTGAAATCCGTGTCTAAATATCTTGAACTAAATATACAAGTAATCCAGACCTTAATGTTAAGTTTATTCACCCCTATCACCTGCACACACACATTGGTAATTATTTGGTCAATAAAAAATGTAACTATCCCTCAATATGTTTTCATGAAAATTCAAGTTATTTATAAAGATCAATAGGTTTTGTTTGACAGAACATTATTTTTGATAATTTTATAGGCATGAACCTAGCCTTTTATATGAAGGCAAACATTGTGATGAGTGTCGATTCACTTACTCAACTAGGTCATGTTTCTATTAAACGATTTGGTTGGAATGTCATTGTAGCCTTTTGATGTGAAGGTACATATTTATGATGCGTGTTAATCTGGTTACTTAGCTACATCATATTCTCAACTGGCTACTGGCTCTATTTATAAACCGAAAACTAGTGGAATAGTTATTTGCTTATGATTTACACTTTTTTTACCTACCTCATTTCTTAAGCTAGTAATTCTCATGAAAAGGTACTAACGATGCTACTTATTTCTATTAGCCTGAAATTAAATGAATGTAACAAATTCCTAAGGTGAATAAACTCACATCATATCCTAATTAACTTGCATATTTAGCTAAAGTAACCTAGGTCACTAATTTCACAAGTCAATTAATCTTTGCAACCTACAAGACTATGTTCAAAGTTAAATTGATTTCGTTAAGTCATAGCCATTGACATTCACAAAATCACATAATGCACCCTAAAACAAACTAACATGCAAAATTCATATTCAAAATAAAATCATACATGCACATAACACAACCCTCCCCACACTTGGACAACACTTTGTGTTAAGTCAAAATGACTTTACTTAAATATGATTTTGATGTATAACAAAGAAAAAATAAAAAGAAGAAAAACAAAAGCAGACGCAGCAATACAATGAAGAAAAACAAAAGCAGACGAAGCAATAACAGACGCAGATGCAAAGTGAAAAGCAGACGCAGACGCAGACGCTAAAAAAAGCAGACGCAGACGCAAAGAGAAAAGCAGACGTAGACGCAAAGAGAAAAGCAGACGCAGACGCTAAGAAAAATAGACGCAGACGCAAAGTAAAAAATAGACGAAGACGCGAATAGAAAGCAGACGCAAGAGTCAGTTCGGGTTAGTTACAGAACTCAACTGATTAACCGTTTCTTTCAAGATTCGTAGAAGCAAGATCCAAGAAGCAAGATTCAAGAAGCAAGAATCAAGAAGCAGTTTGAGACAAAGTCTATAAATACAAGTCGAAGTCGAAAATTAAAAAGTTAGTCGATTTGAGTTGAATTACATCTACGTGATCGTAAAAAAAGCATTTTAGTGATCATTGTGCAAATTAGCCGAGAGCTAATCCTACTGTAACAAGTTTTCAAACATTTTTGTGAGAAAGTGATACAGAGAGCCTGCAGAGGCTAAGAGTGAAAGAATACTGATTGTAGGGACCTGAAGAGGCTCGAGAAAAGAATACTTGTAAAAGTTGAAGAGATAGTGAAATCTCAGAAAGACTTCTGAGGACTGGACGTAGCCCACGGTTTGGGGTGAACCAGGATAAATCGCTGTGTCAACTACTCTTACTCTATCTCTCTTTTAGATTCAAGTTTTATCATTACTTAGTTAGTAATCAAAGTTTTCAAAAAGTTTTGATTAATTAGAATTTATCAGAAGTTCTTTAAAAGAACTTTATTTCTAACAAACATTTTGAAAGAGTTTTAAAAAAGGGGAATACACAATTCAACCCCCCTTCTCGTGCATTCTTATATCGTATTTGAAGCCTTGTATTAACGTGTGATTCACTTCAGAATGCCTTCCTTTATAGAGATCTAGATGAATAAAAGTACATGAAAATTCCTCTGGGCTTTGAAGAACATACCGGTAAGTAAAGTTAGTAGGTTAAAAAAGGGTCCTATATATGTTAAAACAATCTCCTAGAGCATAGTTTAGTAGATCTGCTAAAGTTATGAAAGAGCTAGGATATAAATAAATTCAAGGTGATCATACTCTCTTTATCAAGAGCACAAAATAGGTGATCACACTTCTATTGTACATTGATGATATTATTGTACATAGAATTTATGAAAAAAAAAAAGAGGAATTGAAGCAACGATTGATCAAGGTGGTATATTCCATATAATGAATTTTCATATCTCAAACTATTCTATACCCTAATGGACCTAAATCATAGGCAAGCTTATATACCTTGCTCATACTTAACCCAACATAGGATACTTAATAAGCATAGTTAGTTAGTTCATATATGGTATGAGAGAATCACATTTGTAAGCCATATATGGGGTGCTATATTAGTTAAAAGGCAATCCAAGGAAAAGAATTTTGTTTAAGAGGAATAATCATCTCTCCATATAAGCCTATTCTAATATAGACTATGCAAGATCTAAAGTGGACCAAAGATCCATCGTAGGTTACTACATTTTTCATGGAGGCAATTTAGTAACTTGGACGAGCAACAAACAAAATGTTATGGATAGATCATCAACATAATCAGAATTTAGAACAAGTGCTCAAAAGTTATAAGAGTTGTTATGGGTAAAGATTATCCTAGATGACTTGGCTATTGTGACAACAAATCAATCAATAAAGTTAGTAGTGATTGTAACCTTATTCAACGTGATAAGACAAAGCATATTTAATTTGATGGATAATTTATCAAAGAGAAATTAAAGGGAGGACTTATATGCGTAGAAGCCAACTAACTAATATTCTACCAAGTTCAAATTTTTATATATATTTTCAAATTAGGAATGAAATGCATCTATTCATAAACTTGGGAGTGTCAAGCTATACTAATTTTAAAAAGTCAATTTCTTAATATTTAAAAATTGTAAGATCATGAAATATTGTTTTCTATTTTTAATAAACTATTTTCTTTTCATTTGAGTGTAAAATCCTAAAAAATTGATTTTAAATCTTTCTTAATGTTAACTAGAGATATTGTTATTATTAGCATTGATATTATTATCCTATAATCTCTCCTATAATTGAGAGATTTCATAGTATTAATAGTTGGATTACTTCCTAAATAATCTTAGGAATTCTGTATATAAACACTTGTTCCTACGTACATATGAATATCAAATAAAAATTATCTTCAATATTCATCATGGTATCAAAGCTTTATTAGATTTAGGGACTGGTATTTTTTTTCTTTTCCGACTATTCTTCGGTTATTCTTCAGTGGTTGAGTGTGTACTCGCCCTAGCAACTTTTTTTCTCACCACCCACTTAGGTTGCTTCAACAGTGACCAGCGACTCCACCGTGAAAAACCTGCCGTCAACCACGCAGCCATGCGCCACAACAATGTCTTTGCCGCCGCCGCACGTGAGCACCACGCGTCACCCTCCGGTGAGCTTTTCACCATCGTTCTTTCTCCATCAGGGTCGCCGGCCCCTTGCCTCTCGTTTGGTGGTGTTAGACGTGTTCTCAGTTCTGCCAGTAACCTTGCTTCCTTGCCTCTCCTTGGTGTATTTTTTGTTTTCGTTCTTCTGGTAACCTTTCTGCCTATATACCAGAAACACATTTGTTTGAGCAGCGTCTATTTATTCTATTCACATTTTTTTATTGGTTATCCTAAGTAAAACTAAAGAAGATGGAAGGAAAGAAGGTAATTACGTCGAGTTCTGATAATCCTTCACTTCAAATTAGTCCCGTAAAACTTGATGGAACTAATTATCTTGCTTGGTCAAGATCTTGTTTGTTGTCCATCAAAGCTAGAGGATTACAAGGTTATATTAATGATGACAGTAAGAGACTCGATGTTAATAATTCTGATTACAATCAGTGGGAGTCAGAAAATTCTCTCGTCATGTCTTGGCTCATCAATTCAATGAAGCCAGAGATTGCCCGAACATACTTACTACTCGACACCACAGCTAAGATATGGAAAGCTACGTCTCTGACCTATTCTCAAATAGGTAATAAAGCTCAAATTTTTTATATTCGTAATAAATTGCACAACATGAAGCAAGGAGATATGCCTATATCACAGTACTTTGCAGAGTTATGTGGGTTGTGGCAGGAGTTAGACTATTATTAGGACTTTCAAGCGGAATGCTCAACAGACGCTGCTAGATTCCATAAAATGATAGACGAAGATCGGGTCTTTGATTTTTTAGCAAGTCTTAACCCAGAGTATGATCACATACGAGGTACAATACTAGGAAAAGATACTTTCCCTTCTGTTCAGTTTGCACATTCGCTAGTACAGCAAGAAGAAAGTCGGCGAAATGTTATGCTACATACACCTATCATTGAAAAAGCAAGATTAGTAGCAAGTTCTAATGAAAAGCCGAAACCTGCAAATACTTTATCTAATAAGGATCACTTACACTATGATTACTGTGGAAAATCAAGACATGCCCGAGAAACTTGCTAGAAATTGCATGGAAGACCTAATCAGAGTTGTAGAAAGCGAGGTGGCTCAGTGGTAAGGGGTCTGGTCCACTTGGCTGAAGGAAATGAAATGTCTGAACCATCGGTAGCTGGGGGATTATCTAATGAGGAACTTCAGGCCTTAAGACAACTTCTCTTAAAAACAAACTCTACTTCCACAGTTGGTACATCAAACCTTGCCAAATCAGGTATTGAATATTACAATTCTGAAGATAATCGTTGGATTATAGACTCTGGAGCTAACAGACATATGACTGGCTCTCAAAAGAAAAATTTAACATACTCTCATGAAAACAATAGGGATAATGTTAGAATAGCAGATGGGTCTTTTACTTTCATGTCTAGTACAGGTTCTATTAACTGTACTCCCAATATTACCCTATCCTTAGTACTTCACGTACCCCGTTTTCCTATTAATCTTCTCTCTGTCAGTTCCATCACTCTGTCAGTTCCATCACTAAAGACCTTAATTGCAAAGTTGAATTTTTCCTGACTATTGTGTTTTTTCAAGATCTTCACATAGGGAAGAGGAATGGAACTTATAAACTGCAAGATGACTTATATTTCTTGGAAGAAGAGCGCCTAATAGTTGCACATCAAGTGTTGTTTGGAAACGATGTGATTAATAAGGAAATTCTACAGTGGCATAGGCAGTTAGGACATCCCTCGTTTTTTGTTCTAGCAAAACTTTATCTAAACTTGTTTAAAAGAACTTCTTTTAATTCCTTGTTTTGTGAAGCATGTGAACTTGCTAAACACACTAGAAGTTCTTATCATTTATCAAGTAATAAGAGTTCTGTTCCTTTTATGACTATTTACTCCGATGTTTGGGGTCCTACTCAAACTCTCTCTCTTTCTAGCCATAGATGATTTGTGACCTTTATTAATTGTTGCACCCGATTGACATAGGTTTATCTGATAAAAAACAAGAGTGAAGTTTTTTCATGCTTCCAATCTTTTCACAAAATGACTTGTACCCAACATGATTTTAGAGTCAAGATCTTACGGTCAGAAAATGGAATAGAGTATATGGATGGCAAATTTCGTGCTTATCTAGATTTTAATGGAATAGTACATTAAACTAGTTGTGCCTATATTAGTGAACAAAACGGAGATGCGGAAAGAAAGAACAGACACATTCTAGAGGTTGCACAATCACTCATGTTCACAATGAATCTTCCAAAGGGATATTGGGGTGATGTCGTTCTTTCAACTGCCTATCTTATCAACATAATGCCACTTCGAATTTTAGATTTTAAAAGCTCTGTTGAAATATTACAAGGTACAAACTCTTACACTGTACCTCCGAGAGTCTTTGGGTGTATTTGCTTTGTTCATGCTCGGAATGTTGGCAAGTTGGAGCCAAGAGCGTTGAAATGTGTTTTTGTTGGATATTCTCCCACATAAAATGGATACAAGTGTTATCACCCCCAGTCTAAGAAATACATTGTAAGTATGGATGTCACTTTTTTGGAGTATGAGCTCTATTTCACCACATCCACAACCCTTCTTCAAGGGGAGAATGAGATTGAAGAAGAAAGGTTGCTTGACTCTAGAGATAATGTGATCCAAGGAGAAAGAGCAATTCAAGGGGAGACAACTAGTTTTGTTCAAGAGGATCAAAGTTGGCGCTTAGATAGACCAGACTTAAAGACATACTCAAGGAGAGATAAGACAGAAAAAGCCATCATGCAGTCTGTGCCAATGCCGTCCTCTTCCCTCGAAAACACTGGTGAGCTAGAATATGATTTATCTGATGATTTAGATAAGCCAATTGCTCTTCAAAAAGGTGTTAGAAGTTGCACCAAACACCCAATTTCTAACTTTGTTACATATGACTCATTGTCTCCTGCCTATAGAGCCTTTGTCTTGTTCGTTTCTTCTGTGTCTATTCCATAGGATTGGAGAGAAGCAATGAAAATTGTCTAGTGGAAAGAAGCTATGATTGAACAAAATGAAGGCACTGGCAAAAAATGAGACTTGAAAACTTGTCATTGCTTTAGAAGAAACACAAACGATTGGCTGTAAATGGGTATTCACAGTGAAGCATAAGCCAGATGGGTCCATTGAGAGGTAGAAGGCGAGACTGGTGGCTAAAAGCTTTACTCAAGCATATGGAGTGGACTATCAAGAAACCTTTGCTCCGATTGCTAAGATGAATACAATCAGAGTCTTACTCTTGTGTGCAGCTAACTTTGATTGAGACTTATAGCAGTTTGATGTTTAAAATGTATTTCTTCATGGAGATCTTGAGGAGGAGTTGTATATGGAGATTCCTCCAGGGTTTGAAAATGAGAAGACACAAGGAAATGTTTGTAGGCTAAAAAAGGCCTTGTATGGGCTGAAACAATCACCACGAACATGGTTTGAAAAGTTCAATCAGGTTACGATCACCTTTGGTTATCAACAGAGTAAAACGGATCACACCCTATTCATCAAGCACTCCCAAGGTAAGATCACGCTTCTTATTGTCTATGTTGATGACATCATTATAACTGGAAGTGATACAGAAGAAATGGCAAGGCTGAAGAAACTACTTGCTCAAGAATTTGAAATTAAGGTTCTAGGAAAATTGCAATATTTCTTGGGAGTTGAAGTCGCAAGATCAAGAAGAGGAGTCTTTATCTCCCAGAGAAAATATGTCCTATACTTATTAGAAGACACCGGTATAATGGGTTGTAAACCAGCTGAATCTCCCATCGAAAGCAATCACAAACTGCAAGCAGGAACGGGTACATCAAGGATATGAGAAGATATCAGAGGTTAGTTGGGAGGCTCATCTATCTTTCTCACACTAGGCCAGACATAGCATTTGTAATTAGTCTGGTAAGTCCATACATGCATGATCCACGAGAACCACACTTACAAGCTGTGTTTCGCATTTTGTGATATCTAAAGTCTGCTCCGAGAAAAGACATTATGTTTACTAACAATGGTCATCTTAAGAGAGAAGCATTTACAAATGCTGATTGGCCTGGGTCTCCAGATGACAGGAGGTCAACCACTGGTTATCGTACGGTCATAGAAGGAAATCTAGTCACTTAGAGAAGTAAGAAACATAATGTAGTTGCTAGATCCCGTGCAGAAGCTGAATATAGAGCTATGGCTCAAGGTATGTGTGAACTATAGTGGGTAAGGAAGCTAATGAATGAATTACAACTAATAGATGAAGGGAGTTTATCTCTCTACTGTGAAGGATCAACTTGTTAATGACTCTCTGCAATTATTCCATATGGGGTCAAATGAACAATTGACAGATATCTTCAACAAAAGACTCTACAACAAATAGTTTCATAATCTTGTTTGCAAGTTGGGCATGTGCAATATCTATGCACCAACTTAAGAGGGAGTGTTGACTAAAGATATCTATGCATTGATCTTGTATTAATTGTTCCTATAATATCTCTTATAATTGAGAGATTTCCTATAGTTAATAGCTAGATTATTGTATAGTTAATAGCTGGATTACTTCCTAAATAATCCTCCGGAGCTTGTATATAAACCTTGTTCCTATGTACAGAAATTGTGTGAAATACAAAATTATCTTCAATCTTCAACAGATTGATCAAATGAACTTGCCCTATTAATTTATCTATAGCTGGGGTATCCTTTTAAGTTCTTACAAATTGGTGATTTATAGTATACCTTTCTTCTGTGTTATGAACCTTCAACTTTGAGCCTAATATGTGATGAATACCTCATATCTATTATGCGGGAAGCTAATTTTGTCGCGCTAAGAGATTTGAGAGATAATTGCAAAACGAATCTTGAGAGGGCCACCGGCATGCCTTCAGACAAAACTTAGTAAATAACATACTTTGGTGATTGTAAGACTATCTTACAGTTTCAAACTATTAGGAGCCGTCCAAGGAGCATCCATTCATCAGGTGCCTTCCTTGTAGCTATGTTTGCTCCTATACAGTGACGTGGAGATTGAAGCTTTTTAACTTCTATAGCTCTATCTGTACTTAACCTTTGCATATCTTTAGTTGTGCTTATCACTTAGATGATCAAATTTTGTACTTTATGAAGTATGAAAACTAGCTTCTCTGTAGCCTCTTAGGGTAATTAGTGATCATGTGGATTATGAATATTTTGGTGCTAAACTGAGCTCTCTACAACATTAGACAGTACAATTTTTTGACTGTCGCATTTCTCTTTAGCAGTTAATACAAGCTGGATGAATTCCTCTTAACCATTTAAGCGAATAAAATCGATCAATTGATTGGTATGGAGCACACGACATTCGGACAAACTGTTGCAACGTGATCCTTTGTCAGCTTCAGAGAATTCGAGGGTTCAAGCATATCATTGTTATCATTGACAGGTCACTTCTTACATGATGGATCTGAATTAACTGCACTTCAGTATGAATGACTAGTCTACATAATATATCATCATTTTGCAAGTCATGCATATGCTTCTGTTTTAATAATTGTTATAGGAGATGAGTACATGGAGAAGCTGCCAAAATATCATGACCAGTCTAGTTTCTAGTCTTGCGAAGGGAGGGAAAGCTTCGTAAAATGGTACAGGCTGACCCGGTTAATTAGACTTAAAGCAAGAAGTAAAATTTTGATTTACTGAATTTGAGTTTAGGCTTCAAGCTTAAACATGACTTAGAAGTATCTAGTCTAACTTGATCCAAACTCAACCTAATTTGATCCATTCTGAATTCGAGCCTTATCTTTTGTATTGTTTAATGAACTCAAGTGTTGCTTTTTAAGTCAGTATAAAGATCTACCAAGTTCAGCCGGCTTTCTTGAAGCTTGATTGAGTTTTTGGGACACAAATTAAATCAAGTTATAAGATCCGATCACAATTTGACCTATTTATTATCCTGAAGGAGCTAGAAGCTTGATAATTTTGTGAACCTTTCCATATTAACCTATTTATTAAATTCATACAAGGTTGGAAATAAGCTTGTTTGTTGGTTCATATATAGCTAAGTAATTCGAGTGGCATCTCACATTTGTTTTTGGTGCAGCTGAAAGAAATTTAACCAGTTCTCTGAATGCTCTTAGTTAGTCATTGACATTTTTGCTTTTCCTTGCATTCTTTTTCAACAATTTTTTGTTAACTTCAGCATACGATAAGGATGTATAGATTATGACTGTTGAACAAGATGTCAGTTAGACACTAAAAGCTTATGAATATTCTCAATGAGGATGACTGCTTTGCACATTTTGAGACAATTATGGATTGAAAACGAAATACCCTAACTTGTTTAGCTATGTCCATAGAACTTGTCACGATGGAGCTCCAGAGTTGACCTTTGCCTCGTTAGAAATAGTAATGAGTCGGGTTCGATTCAAGTCATCCTTTTTTTGTTTGGAGACACTCAAATTTTGACTAGGTTCTAAATGTTTTGAATGATTAATTTTTTAAAACAAAATGATATTTTTATTAAATTTAATAAAATAATGTCCTTTTAATTTTGATTGATTGAGTTATTTTTAGAAAAGTTAAATCATAAAATTTGAGTTTGAACTAATTCAAAATTTTAATAAATATATCTTTTAGCTTAAATCCAACTTGAATCAAGATTAAAACATATTCGAACTATTAACTTTAAAGTAGAGTGTTACAAAAGAGCAATTAGGTCTGTTCTTTTTCCAATTGTTGCTTACGAACCTTGAACTTGCAGGTTCATCAAAGTAATGCAGATTCATCTCAATACCAACTTCTGAAAGTTGTTAAAGGTTAGTTTAATAGCTTTGACATGTATGCTTCAATCACTATCTATCTGACATGCAAAAGTCAACAGACCTTAAAAAAGAAGTCAATGCATCTATTAAGCTCTAATGGAGCATGATTGAACTTGACAAGAAGTTTCAGACTCTCCAGTTTTTGACTTTAATTATATATATATATATAACACTAGATGGTTAACCTATAAATGGTACTAAGGAAAGCATTTGGTCAATACCCACCTAAGCTCTTATGCTGGCAACCACTCCTCTCAGTTCATGGCCAGTAGGTGAGAAGCTTTAGTGGCCATTTCCTCAAAGTCAAGAGGTTCCATGCCTGAATGCTTGGAAAATTATGATTATTATACAATGCCACTAAAACTGAAAGCAACCATACCAAACCTAATAGTTTGGAGTCCATGATGAAGGACTATTTGTCATTTTGGGGACTTTAAGATTAAAATACACATGTTGAATAACTTGTGATGACTTTTTAATTATTTATTTATAATACGTGATTTGTAAAATTTTAAAAACTATCTCGGTCTTTAAAATTCTCAAAAAATTTCTTATAGTTTTATTTCAATTGAAAAATAATTATGAACAAAATACATAGATTAATTAAATGTTACGAATATCTTAAACTAACTTAGTTCTTAAGCACAACTTAAACCCATTAAACTTGGCTTAAATTAATAATTTGAGGTAATTATAATCAAATTTAATTAATTTTGTTTAAACTTAATAAATGAATTAAATTGTCATATAAATAACATTTGATAAGTTTTATTTTCATGTATGATATTAATATTGTTTATATTTTATCGTTATTTTTAATTAAATTCTAATAAAAGGTTTTTTTTCAAAAATTTGATAATTACATTATTTAGTAAAGTTTCGAATCTTTTACTAAAAAAACTGAAAAGACAGCTACATACTTGAGTAAGACTGATCCAAAACCCTAATGTGTGCACTTAAGTTCGCCACGTCTCAGCCCAACTCCATTTATCTATGATTATCTTCGGACAATAATTTAGGTGCGTGGTCTGAGATTGACATTTTCAAGCGTCAACTCATTAAACAAACCATATTATCTTCTTCTTATCTGCAGATTGGTGGCCAGAAAGTTGAGTGTCTACGACATCATAGCAACCCTAAATGATAAGTGAATCAGACGGTGTTTCCAATTTGTGCATGCGATGAGATGTAATCGACCCAACTTAGTGCGACTTAAAATAGTTTTTTATATGTAAAAGGAGAGTGGAAGAGTATTGGATTAGCAAAGTTCATTAGAAAATGACAAGAAGATAGGTTGCACCAAGTATAGATAATAGCTATTTATTGTTGACTGGTGAATCACTAATCACTATGATTAAGACTAAAAGTTAAACATATGGATTCCTAGTAGAGATAGGCAACCCGACTCAACTCTTTTTTTTTAAATCTAAATCTAAATTTCATATTTTAAATAAAATTACATTGTTTTAATAAGTTAAATACTTTATATGTCCAACTTAATATCTTATAATTGTAAGACATTTTATTCATGTCTCATAAAATTAGACTAACATTAATTGAAATTTTAGTTTTTAAATAAATTACCGGTTAATTTTCCTCATTTGATCTTGATAAAGATAATAAAATAGCCCAATAAATGATCTAGATTAATGGATCGGAGTTCGAGTGAAAAATAGGTCCTGATTAGTGTGGACCGGGTCCATATTGACCTTGTGATGGGGAAGTCTGATATGGAAGCTATATAAAGATAAGGTCTCTTGCAGTTATTCAAGAGAACGTTCACGAGCATAAAGATTCCTGACCCGTTAGGGAAGTTCGGAACTTAAAGAAACTGTAGAAAGGCCTTGCCTGTGAGTCGGTGAGCATTTTCCACTGAAGGTCTCGGGAGATTCGGAAACGTTTGGAGCTCAGAATCAGAGATAGAACCGAAATCCAAGTATTCCATATTACTTTCGTTTTTTATCATTTCATATAGATCCGGGATATGTAATGAAGCTCCCACTACATACTAACAATAATATTATACAATTTTTAGAAAAATAATTTATGTTTTAGAAAAATTACAGACACATAATCTTTGGATCTAAACATAAGAAAAGCCAAAGGGAACAAAAGCACGTTACTATTTGCGATTAGATTCAAGCGAATCACATGAAGAATTCACATGATGTGTTTTTTTTTTATTAGCTAATTTTAAAAACCTCAGTTCATGCGATAAATTCATTTTAAATGTTTTTATAAAAAACAGCTAAGTGTCTTCCGTCCGATGTCAGATCTGTCTTTGGTCTTTCCTGAAATCGATGAGACCTCGAGGAACTAAAATTATGCGTTTTTTTTGTTACAGCAGAAGAATAAACTATAGTTTAACGACTAAACAAAATCTCATGCGCATCAGCGCGTAGGTGGTGACTAAGGCCAGGAGGGGGAGAAAGCCATAGGCGCTCTACAGGTGCTCCAGTCGAACCCAAATGAGCTAAAAAATTTGCGCATTGATTGCCCTCGCGAAAAACATGGTTGAGTGTGTATTGAAAAATCCTGGTCAGATGGGATCTGATATCCGAAATGAGATGAGCTAGAGGATGAAAGGCCAAAGTATCGGAAGAAAGGTAGAGACATCACAGCGCGTCCATAGAATCGGACTCAATCATAAGGCCGACCCAAGGATAGGCTCTAGCAAAAGCAAGCTGTAACAATATTAATTTCCCGCCATGGTGAGTTCATTGTAGGTGGTTAAGCCAATGTGGCAGGGTTGAATTCACAAAATAAAATAAAATCCCTCTAACAAACATGGAATTAAAAATTAGAAAACATTGTGTCAATGTTATAATAAATTAAACATAATAAATAAAAAATTTATAGTTTCAATCAAATTATCGGAGGAGTTTAGAAAACTAGTTACTTACTTTACCAATCCTTTGTTAAAGAATATATAAAATTAATTAAGTTGGTCTCACACAACAGTTTAAGTTATTATGATGAAACAGTTATTTAATATGATATCAGCCTTTATAATCAAACGATCATGAGTTCAAATTCTATTACCCACTTATTTTAATTAAATTAAACATAAGATAAAATAAACCTGTGTAAATTTCAAGCCCAAAAGACTTTTATTTAAAAAAATATGTTAAAAAATATATAAAATTAATTAAATTAACCTCACGTAATAACTTAAATTATTGAGATAAAACAGTCGCTTAACACCCTTTCCTTCTTTATTTCCATGGTTTCACTATCACTTTCACTCATTCGTCTCCGCTAAAGTTCCACCTTCGTTAGTACATACCCTTCATCTCAGAGACACATAAAACACCTCTTTCTCTCTCTGTGTGTGTATAGAACCATGAGGCACTCCAAGCCTCAGTCCCCCATTAACACCAAGCTCATCATCCTCTGTTTTTTCTTTTTACTCGTCATCTCATTCATTGCTTGGTCAACTTTCTCGTCTTCTCGACCAAATTCGTCTCCACTACCAGAAGTAACCCATCTATCAAATTCAACAACAAGCTC
>JANIPM010326388.1:0-14764 GCA_027478405.1 Erythroxylum cassinoides | reverse complement strand
GATGTGTCTTAATCTTTGCTTTATTCTCCTTTTGAGGCTTCAAATATTAATTTACTTTTCCTTGAAAGTGATGTTTTTTCTTGTCTCTCTTAGAACCTCATTTCGTATGTGAGAAGAGATCCAATAAGTTCCTCTATTGGTAGTGTTGTTAGATCCTTGGCTTTTTGTATACACATCTCTTTAGCTTCTCATGTCTTTGGAAGTGATTTAAGCAACTTTTTTTACCAATTTAACATAAGTATAGATCTTTTCAAGACCTATAAGAGCATTAATAATATCAATAAACCTAGGATACATGCTAGATATTTTTTTATTATGCTTTATTTGAAACAATTCATATTGATTCATTAGCATACTTACTTTTCTGTCTTTTACTTGATTGGTTCCCTCGTATGTAAGTTATAAAGTATGCCAAATTTTGTGAGTCGTTTTGCACATAGGGACCTTGTTGAATTCACGCATTCCTAATGCACAAAAGGATCTTATGACATTACTATTTAAGGAAAGTAATCTCTTATCTTGAGGTTCTCGTTCTTCCTTTAATTTGGATACCTTTTATTATCTACAATTTTCATAAGAATTATAGGAACCATTTGACACTATTTCCCATAGGTCTACACCTTTAACCATTAAAAAGAATCTCATCCTAGATTTTCAATAAAGATAATCATTTATATCAAAGAAAGGTGTTTTACTAATGTTTTGTCCCTTTTAGTTGAATGATCATGATCATGCTCCTAAATATGCTATTATGATTTTTTTTCTATAGGATTTTGTTAGAAATGCTAGCCTGATCGACTTGCTTTAATACCAATTGTTAGTCTCTCATAGCACCTAAGAGAGGAATGAATTGGTTATTTATAAAATTCAACAATTTTTTTACCAATGTATTCAATTAATAATAATCAATATAAATAAGTATAAAGAAATTGCTTAATATAAATTGATCAAACAATTAAACGATAATTTAAATGAGATATAGAGACGAAAATGCAAACCGATTAATGGTGGTTTAATAGACAAACCTTGTCTATGTTGACCCCCAAGACTCTTCTTAAAATTCTACTATAATTCATCTTTCAATGCTAGGAATAACCATTGTACAATCGTTTTTTATAAAGAGGAACCCTTCTTACATTCTTCTTATAAGGTGAAATGGAGCCTCAATCTCACTTGTATCACCCCTAAATACAATAATATATTGTCCCAACCAAATATTACAACTCAAAATTCCTCACTTTATTACTTGATAACTTCAAAACATCTTAAACAAATATGACACAATGATGCTCAATATGAATGAAGAACTATTGAAAATATGTGTATACAACACTTTAAAACCTTTTTAATGCTAAAACCAATGAGAAGATAAATATTTATAGTATTTTAGGACCTAAAATAGTCGTTGAGCTAAGAATTATTCATTACAACAACTATATTCAATGTACTTGTGAACTAGTATAACATACTAGTCAATCAGTATGCATAAAAAGCTCCACATTCATTAGTTTTTGAAACACTGATCGACTAGTATTAGTCAACCAATACATCAACCAACATTATAACAAATTCTCAATACTTCAAATTTAACAACTTTAACTTATATTAGTTGACTACTAGTCTATATAAGTCATCCAATCTCCCTAAAAACACAATTTAACAACTTCAAATGTTCAAAACCAATTTGTTTAATCCAAATATGATTAAAACATTTTCCACAATATTTTCCAAAGATTATTTGAAAGATTAAGAGGATTTTATAGTAAAATGAAAAGCTCCAATGCCTTTTGGTGAATGTAAAGACTCGTGCAATGAAGTAAGATAAAATGAATATGCATGATGAGCCTTTTGGAAGGATCACCAAATTAACAAAGTGAGATTACAAATAATAATACATAATGTAAATTAATCTAGATGATCCTTGATTTTCTTTTGTTCTTGTTTTGATCTTCATTTCATACACTATCTTACTGAGTTTATGGCTTCATTTTGTTCTAATATTGCTCTTTATCAAATTAATAAACAAATTAGTAGTAATTATCTTTTGTCATTATCAAAATATTGATTGAAACCTCTCTCAATTCAACAAAACCCATTTACAACAAATGGTCCAAAGCCAATTAAGAAAAATTAAGCACAAAGGTCGAATATTTTGGGATATTTGTGGTTGAAGCAATACCCAAATGCTCTATTTATAGTATCTTTTCACTCTCAAAATGGGAATTGAGAAATGAGGACCAAAACATTATTTCCCAATTTTCATATTAAAAGTGAAAAGAGATGAAGGAAAGTAACTCTCAAAATAGAATATTTGAATATTTGTCTCAATCACAAAACTTTCTAAAGAGTTAGATTTTTGGATATGAATTACCAATTTGGAATATTTGATATTTTTCTAAAAAAGTTTGACTTTTAGACTTAACTTGGCCTAAATAGGCATTAGAACATTTAATATTTCTTTAAAAGGTTAAACTTTTAGGCCTAACCTAACTCAATTATACTTGATTAGCCCAATTAGATCTAATTAAATCATAATTAGGTCTAAATTTAATCCAAATTACTTAAGCCTAGTTAGACTTTGGTTGTCTAAAGCTTGATTGTGCTCAAGTTTGGGCCAAGCTTCGCATGCCCAATTAAACATGTGAACTTTTGAGTTGAGCTCAAGTTTCAAAAAATTTTTGAGCTAGATTTAAGCTATAAAAGAGCGCAAGCCCTAACTGACCTATTGAAGTTCCCAATTAAAAATTATCATATTTATTAAATTCTGTTTTTATATGGAAAATATACTCTACAAATTTTATGATGGTTATTTCATGCTTTATAATACAGTGGGTTCATAATTTTCTTGGTAAATAATTGGTGGAAATATTATTGTGACCTGAAATTGTTATAATGCATTTTTATGACCAGGCAGCAGAGTAATCAAAGCGATTCACTTTTTGCTTTGGCCCTAAAGTCTAAGCCACCATTCACTTGGAGGACACGAGTGAAGAAGGTTGAGTTGGTGACCTACAGCTGGTGGTGCTGCAGAACATAACAAGAACTTGCATTCCAAAAGTCAAAACAATAAAAGTTCTGCTTCAGCTTTGCCTTTGGAAGGTGAGTTGGTCAAGTAGTTGATCAGTTGGCTCATCATCATATAGGTAAGGTTTCAATAGACCCTTATTAATTGTTGCATTAAAAGCATAATTAATGTCTTCTATCAGAAACCAGGCAATCAAATTCAAAAGGAAACTGAAATTTTACTTTGCATTTCTATAAATCTAATAAGAATAATAAAAATATATCATCGTATGTAATCAAGATTTTCTGTGGTAACACATATATAACAGCTTGCCTTGCCTTGCCTTCCATAAGTAATAGCTGCATGTTTTTTCAATTGGCAATGCAACAATACCACTATAAACTCACAACTTCATTTGTGCAAATGTCGTTGCCAGTGCCATGGCGTCATCAACTTGGGATGCGTCTGTTCCCTGAAATTGCACAAATAATAAATCAAAATACATGGACCTAAGTCTGGACAAATACTTCGCACATAAATATTGAAATTTGTTTCTCTTCAATGTCAAGACCAAGCAAATCAGTACATCTCAAATGACTTGGATAAGAAATAATCAGCTAGAATAGATTTACATCCCGTGGAAAAGATATTCAAACACCAAAACACATGCAGATAAGCACACAAATTCGTAGGCATTACCAAAACTATAATCTTTATCTCACTACTCTGGGGTCCCTTTTGGTTCCAACTGCAAGACTATTATCCTAGCCAAAATTTTCACACTCTCATATCAGCATTTGAAATTTATTAGCCTTTTCTAATCCTTTACCATGATAAAAGGGGACCCAAAGTTTGGCTAACATCATGGCTAAGATAAATATCAATTCATTCCCAACACTTCTGATGATAAATAGAAGAAAATTACAGACCTGGCCTGTAGCGAGGCCTCCTTTTCCTTTTCCAAACTTCCCTTTAAGAGGGCCTAAAGCAGTAGTCAACCATTGTGAAACCTCAAATTGTTTGTCCAACTTCTCAGGCACTCCCGCACACACCAAAACCTTGTTAGTATCTTCATCTGTGCTAAAAACCATAACTGGCATGCCCTGTGCACCAACCAAAAAACCATCAAACAATCTTTTCTACAAACACTTGCGACAAGCTAAATTGGAAGAATGAAGTAAGAAATCGGCAATCACCTTCTGCTCTAGGACCTTCGAAACAGCCTCTCGGACTGCTGCTGCATCCAAACCAACATCAACCCGAGAGATACAGAAACCCTTTCCATCTGATGCAGCAACTTCAGCCATTTCAGTGGCAACCTTGACAGCCTTCTGCATATTTTCTTCTGCAATCTTCTTTTGTGCTTTTCTCACTTTATTCTGTTAATGTGAACGATTTCAGCATCATTGAAAACCAGAAACATCATCCATTACACAATGATTTCTCAGAGATTATTAATGTAGCGAAAACAATAGGTGGTCAGGTATTTCTTTCTTAGCCCAGCTGAAATACCTGAAGCACAGAAAGCTTAGTCCTAAGATCAGATTTCTTGGCTGCTGGAATAGACGCTCCATCTACACGGCTTTTAAGTGATGCCACTTTCTGTTAAATGAAAACATATCAGATATATTAAAGTCACTTATAAGGATATGAAAAGTAACAATATCGACAACGTTGCAAATTTCAATCTCCTTATTTGTTAAGAAGCAACATCTGGATGAAAATACAATTGCTGTATTTGCTGCATCAATAAAAGACATGAAATGCAAAACAAATTCCAAATGACTACTCAAGTTTTACACAGGAAGGAACCTAAAAGAAATATGAAAAAATTAAGAGAAGGGAAACTTGTTCAATATTGAACTGAATAAGGAAAGGTGCAAACTCAGAGAACCAGTAAAGCTATAGAGGCAAAGGTTACATCTGCCATGGAAATAGATACCAAGCTAAGTAATTTAACAATTAGACCTTTTCTAGCTGGCTTCCTTCCATCTTTGATGCCCCATCAACTTCCTGCTCAAGTGACAATGCAATTTCAATTGCTTGAAAAGCACAATCAGATGTGACTGCTGTTATCCTACGAACTCCTTTTGCGATTCCTTCCTCAGATAAAAGAGCAAACGCCTTTGCTTCCCGTGTATTTTTTATATGCGTTCCTAATATTCATTAAAAAAGACACATATTTGATCAGTCAAAATTCTAAAAAATGACATATAAAATGAAATGCCTGGATGAGAACTAACCTCCACAAAGTTCTGTCGAGATTGATGACCATTCTTCATTTTCTGGATCAACAAGCAGGTCCTCAACTTGTTTACCAATTGACACAACTCGAACTGGGTCTGGATAGACCTGCATCAATCACAGAAGACATTGACATCCAAGGCACATACAAACAAATTCCTGAAACAAGGCTGCAACACTTACTTCTCCAAAAACAGCTCTTAACCCATTTATACGCTTGGCTTCTGCAAGGGTTGCTTCTTTTGAAAACACATCTAATTCAGATTTGATTTGTTCATTCACAATGGACTCGATTTTCCCCAACAGTTCAGGATCAATTGGCTTGCCTACAGACAATAATATTTTTCAAAAGTAGTGCATAAAGATAAACAAAGTTAAGCAGATATTCTCAAATAGGGTAAATAATCAAAATTACCATGAGAGAAATCAAATCGTAGCTTTTCAGGAAGAACAATAGACCCCTTTTGGTCGACATTATTGCCAAGCACTTCCTGTGTTTATTTTTGAAGAGCATCATAAAATGCAAAGCTTTTATAAAGAATTAACTTCATAAGTTCAGTAAAATTGCTCGATGAACATACTCTGAGAGCAAAGTTCAACATGTGCGTACAGGTATGGTTAGGAGCAACAAATTTGCGCCGATCATAGTCAACCTGCACTAATCATTGGAACAAAGGATTTAATCACAGAAAAGAACAAAAAAGATTTGCAGTACAGATAGATACTCTTTGCACCTTACAGATCACTTTATCACCCACAGAAACTCTACCAGCGTTTCCATCAAGGAAACCAATGTGTAGAATAAACCCACCAAAAGTTTGGACATTGCCAACTTGAAATGAACCAAAAGAGCCCTCAAGTAGTCCAGTATCAAAGATCTACAATCAGAAATTTTGCAGCTGTAAGACCTTATGTAAAGAACCAGTGTAAACTATGAACAGACTGTTAAACAATCTCAATAACATATTAAATACTTGGTCTTGGCACCAATTAAAATGAAAGATCATCATGTTTCTATTTCACCACAACGAGTCAAGGCCCCTATGCATGTCTCAAACATATTGAAAGTCACTGTGAAGGTGAACTACCAGTTGCAATGTCTTTACCTGACCACCTTGCTCAGCATAGAAACTGGTAGACTCCAGAACCACCCCAACCTCATTGCTTGCAGCAGCACTGCCTAAGAACTCGGAACCACTGTAGATGGCCTTTATTACACTCTCATGGTCCTGAAAAATAACTCATAAGAAAAAGGGAAGCAACCCTTATGTGGAATAAAAATTGAGATACTTGCAAAACCAAATTGGCAGTCAAAGCAGGCAAACAAACAAGTATTATCCAATGTAGTCTTGGAAGGAGAAAGTACTGCTCTCTCTCAATGGGGGTGCAGGGGCAGACACACATATGCAAAAGTTTGCTGGAAAAAAGCTTTCAAACTATACACATCCCTATCTACAACATTGACCTAAATATTTAAGTAAACAAAATATCAAGAACCATTCCAATATCCAGATGGAAAATTTATTTGGAAAAATGAGCAACCAAGAGGAACAAATTGCTCTTCCACAACCACATATTGATAAGACAACAAAATCCTAGCCAATAGTGCTTCTCCAGTTTGCAATGGAGCAAGTAATTACTTTGGCTCCTTGGAAAGATATGTCTGAGACTGTACTAGCAAACCTAGACGAGACAAATAAAGCATTAGGAAGAACAAATGAAAGCTCATTTGATCCACAGGATGGAGACAATATAAAGAAGACAATAAAGTGGACTGTGCTCATTCTGTCCAAGTCAATAATTTGATCACAAGCACGATATAAGAAGACAATTATATGCATTGTGCTCATTCTGTTCAAGTTAACAACCAAAATTCAATGCCAGTCAGACACCATATTCACTCACTTAACATTGAAACTTTAAATTAGACAAGGTGCAACAATCTGCATGGATATTTCAGATGCTTGATTATCGAAAAATTTCAAACTAAATTGTAAGTGATATCCAACAAAACAATAAAGAATTCAAACACTAAAAACTAATAGAAAAATTAAGGATACAAGTAATAGTTCTCACACATAGAGAACTTAAGAAAGAAAAGGTTAATGAACCTGGAACCAAATAAATTTATAGGAATCATCTGTGGTAGGAATTCCCTTCTTGTGCAACTCAGATGTTGCATCAGCATCCATAACAATAGCACCACCAACTTGCTGCCAAACAATGCTGTTAGCAAAAGAAGGGGAAAAGGCCATATAACAAGTACATGAAACTGAAGTTTTATATTTACCGGTGTAGTTGATCAGGTACATGATACTAATTCATCTCTAAATGATTGTTTTTGAAGTTTTCTTCTCAACCTGTTACTGATGCCTTACCTTATTTTGGGCACTTCTTGATCTTTCCCTTGCCTCATCCATTGCATTATTGAAACCTTCAACATCCACAGGTAATCCTCTTTCTTCTGCCATCAACTATTGAGAGGAGATAATTAGGACACATAAGCACAAGAGAAAATGCATATAGAAAATAGCAATTTCAGCACCTGAGTCAGATCTAAAGGGAATCCATACGTGTCCCACAAAACAAATGCATCCTGCAACCAAGAAATTGAGAGTCAATGTTGGAGAAATGAAACCAACGCAAGTTCTTTGTTTTATTTCAAGGCATCAAGGGTTTTCAGAAAATGTCTAAAATAAATTAGGGTCAGCTCTTTTGCTGAGAATTGGAAAGATGTATACTTTAATGTCTATGCACTTGATACAGCTTCACAAGACTAAAGACACAACGAGAAAAAGATTCCAAAATCTTATATGTAAACCGCAAATGCAGTAAGACAAATGGGAATAAGAACAGATACTTCGTAAACACCAAATGCGAAATAAGTTTGCAACTAAAGTAGGTATTCTCAGAAATGAGCTTGCCTGCCCACTCAACACCTTCCCCTTGACTTCCAGAGCAGCTTTCTTAAATTTTTCAATTCCCTGAGAATATGTTGAGGATCAGTTGATTGATACTACAACTCTATGATTCCAGACATAAACAGAAGTTTCAAGAAACTGATATAGAATGAATTAATCCCTTCAAATCATGAGTAAGTCTGAATATATGATAAAAGGAAATGTTAGAGGAAAATAGATGATATAATTTGTCCCCTTTTCTTGCTAAGCAATGATGATATACAAGTTCTATATTCGTACATACCTTGAGCAAAGTCCTGCCAAAACTTGCTTCCTCTGCTGCAATTATTTCCCTGATATGTTTCTTGTTTTGTCTGAGCTCTGGAAAAATATCACCCATCACTTCTACAACAATTCCAACAAGCCTGCATCCATTGCAAGTCACAAATATCAACTAGTAAGAACAACACATAAAGTTAAAAAAAAATGCACGTATCAATGATCACAAGAGAACATTCTTTTTCAGAAAGAATGAAGTAGAAACATTCAAGAAATGAAAGCAACTTAATAAAAGTAAATGCAGACAACAACCTCAGTTTTGATCCAAAATATTAAGTATCAGTATCTTTCTTACCCATTAAAAAATCCTTCTCGCGCTTTAAGAACCTCGCTTCCATAACGAACAGCTCGACGAAGGATACGTCTTAGAACATACTCACGACCCTCATTTCCTAAACCGTGTAAAATTCATACGAGAAATACAATTAATATAAAAATATTTGCATAGCATACATGTGCAGTAAAACCAGACAACAGTTCACTTATTTATTTGAAACCATAAGAAGAGAAATCAGCTGATTTCAAAGTATTGGCCCTATAACTACCTGGACAAGAACCATCAGCAATTGCAAATGATAAAGTCCTAATATGGTCACCAACAACCCTGTAAGCCATGTCAATGCCATCTACATCATCACGTCCAACTTTGCCAGTATAAGGTCGTGCCCCTGTTGCCTATGATTTTAGGAATAAAAGTTACCATGTAAACGAACAAGTTTTCAAATTTTTACTCGAAGGTAAAACATGAGTGTTCAAAGAACAAAATCAGACAGCTATAGACCATTCAGGCACTAAAGAACGTGCTACTGTACCACAGGAGAAAAAAAAGATATTAATTTGAAACTATTACGGAACTAGAGAAAACCCAGGAACTGGTCTTAAGTTCTAAAAAGAAAATTTTAAAGCAGACTATCTAGTAATTCTGAAATGAGCATTCTAGAGAAGGTGAAGCGAGTAATTCCACTAAAAACCTTAGATGCTATTTGTTCCGACACACATTTATATTAATTAAATAACCTTCACCTCAGTGATTTTTTCACCCTATCATCATAAAACATGGAAATAGAGAAAAGGCATAAACATAAAGCAGAGAAAGAAAATGTTAACAACTTGCCTGCTGGATAGCATCAAAAATTGGTGTGAACACATCAGTGTCATAATTGCTCATCTTATTCTGAAGAACAGATGTCAATCTTTCAAAACCCAGTCCAGTATCAACATGCTTTGCAGGCAGAGATTTCAAAGTGCCATCGCTTTCCCTATTGAACTGCACACCAACAGGATATGATATGGTAAACTAAAAAGGTTCTGGGCAGCCAATTCCTTCTCGGACTACAAACTGCCAACACTTGAAGAAAAGATCCAACAAATTCAAAGATTTTCTCTAGATCAACCACACCTCGCTTAAGTACAATTTAAGAAAAATGAAGCCATAAGCTCGACACATAGTGAAGGAATATTACCTGAATAAAGACAAGGTTCCATATCTCGATAACTGTAGGATCATCTTTATTAACCAATAGTGCTGCATCAGGATTACCAATTCTGTCAAAATGAATTTCCGTGCAAGGTCCACAAGGACCAGTATCTCCCATCTCCCAAAAATTGTCCTATTGAGAAAATATGCCCATTAAGGGAAAGTAATTAACTATGAACTCCTTAACACGGTAAACATGGAGAATAAAGCACATGTTAAATGCAACACAAGATTAATCAAATTTTTTAAAAAAAAACAACAGATTAACCAAGCTGTCGAACAAAAACAGGCTCCTAGCATAAATTACTGAAACACTATACTTCAAAAATATGAAGAGATATCTTGTAGCCATGTGTTTCAATAGCATGTGGAAGTGTTTAGAAATTAAGAGAATTCGTGTAACCTATATACAGGTTATTAACGATGTGTATAAGGTATAACCACTAAAGTAAGGACGATAAGAGGAGATACAAAGCATCTTTCATCAATATTGGGCTACACCAAGGCTCCTCTTTGAGCCTCTTTTTTTTTTGCAGTAGTTATGGATGAACTGACTTAGAATATGTAAGGAAATGTGTCTTGATATATGTTGTTTGTTAATCATACGTTAGAGTCGAAGGGTTTTAAATTGAGCAAGACTCAGACTGAGTACTTAGAATATAAGTTTTTAGGTCACAGGATGGCTTTCGATGTATAAGTAAATATTGGTTCAAAAGTTATATCATAGAAAGAGTGCTTTTAAGTATCTATGATTTATCATCTAAAGCAACAGAGAAATCGATGAAGACATAATTCACCGTATCAGATCAAGACAGTTTAAATGAAGAAGTACATCGAGAGTTTTATGTGACAAGAAGATATCACTCAAATTTAAAAGTAAATTCTATCGTTTAGCGATTAAGTTGGTCATGCTCAATGGAACAAAGTATTGACCCATCAAGCAAGTACATAATTATAAGTTAATGGTGGCGAAGATAAAGATGTTTCGATGAATGTGCAACCTCATTAGAAGAGATAAAGCTAGGAACGTAATGGTAAGAGACAAATTAAGGGTGACTAATATTAATGAAAAATTAAGAGAGATAAGGCTTAGGCAGTTCAAACATGTTTAAAGAAGACATCTTGACGCTCCAGTGAGAAGATGCAAAAAAATTATACTTAAGAACTATTAAAAAAACCTAAAAAGGAACTAGGAGAGGTAATAAAAAATTATATAACTCTACTGAAAATTATTGAGTACTTGATCCTCAATAAAAAAACTTTAACGTATTAGGATAAAGGTAAAAGATCTCACATAAAGAGGTCATTCACTTTTTCACACGTCTTTTAAATTTCTTATTTCGAATCTTATGTCTTGCACTTAGCCTAAATGTTTAATATGTAGGACTTCTTTCTTAATTATTCAACCTAAATATTTTTGTGTAATAGCTTGCTTATTTTATTTACTTACTTGTTTTCTTTCTAGTTTGTGTATTTATTTACTTATTTTATCTTTATTTTTATTTCTACCTCATTCTATATTTATTATATTATTTATTTTTATATTTTATTTGTATGTATGTATTTATTATTATTATTATTCCTTTATTATTTTAATATGCATCTTTTATTGATTTTTATTTCATTTTTATTTTTATTTTTATATACTATATATTTATTTATTTAGTTTTTTTTTATATAAGTCTATTGAAAACACTTTTCTATCAAGTTGAGATATGATTACATATTTTTGAACCTTTCCACACTCCGCATATGATCGAGGCTTCTACTGAAATGTTGATGTTGTTTAAGTAACAGTAATATTGTAATCAAAGAAAACGTACGCATAACTAAAAGAATCATCTCAGCAGGACGAACATAAATAAAAACCAAAGCATTGTAGAACCATACCTTACAACCAAATTGCAGAACACGATTCGCTGGCAAAAATTTGAGCCACAAATCTCTTGCTTCAGTATCAGGAGCAAGACCAGCTTTTTCATCACCACCAAAATAAGTTGCATAGAACCGATCAGATGGCAATTTATAAACCTGAGCATCAACAACTCAAGGCATCAATTTCAATTAAAAGACCCGAGTTACATACACCTCAGACAACAGAAACAAGTATATTAGTAATCCGAATTAATTACCTTGGTCAGAAGCTCCCAAGCCCATTCAATTGCCTCATTTTTGAAATAATCACCAAAGGACCAGTTTCCCAACATCTCAAAGAAGGTATGGTGATAAGTGTCCTTACCAACATCATCAAGATCATTGTGCTTACCACCAGCACGAATGCACTTTTGAGTGTTGCATGCTCGTGTTAACTTGCTTAATTGAGTGCAAGGGTCTGCAGTTCCCAAAAAGATGGGCTTAAACTGGTTCATACCTAAAAGCAAGCAACTTCACAATCATTTCAATTTTCTCACAAACCAAACACTAACGAAAAGCCACACAGGTAATCAAAATTACCAGCATTTGCAAAGAGGAGGGTTGGATCATTGAGAGGAACAACAGGACTCGATTTCCAATTGACGTGATTCTTTTCCTCGAAGAACTTAATGAAAGTATCCCTCACTCTGCTCGCCGCCCACTCCACCTGGTGCTGATCAACACCGGGCATTGTTAATGTGGCGGACTACCGCAGATGGAGAAGGTGGAGAAGAAGCAAGAGAGGAGAAGGAGAAAAAGGCGCAAAGCCCGGCCGCCACTAAGGAGGGCGGTGAAGAAGCTTCAAGTGAGTGAGTATTTCTTGGGGCAAAAGCGTGGAGTTTCGCTTTTCATGCAAGTACTTGAACTCTGTAACGATTCAATCACGCCTCGTAACCTTTTCTATTTTATTTTTTTGATTCGCCGTATGTTTGAAGAGGAACTCAATTATAACAAGACACGTTTAAATCATCCATTCTAAGACAACCTTTTCTTTTTGTTGCCACCTTATTATGAAAAACAGATCAACTATTTCTAGTAACCTAAATAGGTGATCCAAATATCATATTATGATACCTTTTTTTTTTTACTTAAAAGGTATGTCTTTAATGATGGAATCTTTAATTTTTTATATTTTCATAAAATCTTAAATTAGATTATAATATTTGTGATGTTTAAAATCTTGTATTTTTTACAAATTAATTGATTTAGTCATACAACCTCAACTTGACTAATTGATTGGGAAATGGTCTTTTTATGTTAAGGAATATTTCACGAGATTGATCAAATTGAGAGTATATAATAAAAATTCATGAAATAGCTAAGTAGTGCTACTTTTATTAGATAACAGCATCGGCGATTACATTGACCATGCTTCTTTATTCATATTCTGGTCCAGGAGCTCTACATCTATAGCTAGAAGTAACAACTTAATTATAATCTCTCGTTCTTTGAACATGTCTGGTAGCAAGACTCCACATAATCTGAAACTCTGTCCGTACCTGCCATATAAACAAGAACAGTATACCAAGTTGTGAGTATCATGCGAACAAAGGAGGGAGACGAGAATGATAATGTTGTTTTTTTCCTCCATATAAATGATCAGAAACATACCTATATTATCAGTAGCGATGGAGTTGGCGAGCAGGTTTGAAGCACAACCATTGGTGCAGTTGTAGACTTTAGCAGAAGGTGAATGCCTGCATTGGATCATGCAAAGGCCAATGCACAAGGCCATCAGAGGTGGGAATCTCATTCTAATGCACTTGAACGCGCACTTTGCACCGCATCCCACAATAGACGGCGGTGATGGTGACGGCTTTGCCGGAGGTAGGACTGGCTGAAACGGTTGTAGTTGAGCTTCTGCAACCACGCTCATTACTATCATTGAAAGAACTGCAACTGCTGTCACCTTGCACCCCATGATCACTCCACTCTTTCACCAGCTTACTAGGGTTTATGTTTGTTTTTTGATCGATGCTTCCAACTCTGGTACGATGGATAGTGTTATTTATAGGCACTTAAGATTGTTTTACTTTGATCCCTACATGTTAACTGCATTGATTAATCGCTAAATCGCTAATTATTTGCGATTGAGATTTGATTTTTGACAATATTGCTTTCCAGTATATCAAATACCCTGATCAACATATATTATATACTACTCATTAAGCCTGATTCTCTCCATTTTGGTGCTATACATAATTAAATCATAACTTGTAGGAAATAATATCGAATTTACCAAATGCATAGACTTAACAAATCTTCCACAGACTTAAACGTAACCTTTTCTTTTTGTTGATTAACCCCTTGCCACCTTATTATGGAAAACTATCATATTATGATACACTTTTTTTACTTAAAAGGTATGTCTTTAATGGTGGAAATTTTAATTTTTAATATTTTCATAAAATTTTAAATTAGATTATAATATTTTTTATGTTTAAAATTTTATATTTTTTTACAATTAATTGATTTGGTCATAGAATCTCAAACTTTTATCAAAATTGTGATAGTCATACTTATATAATATTTTTTAAAAATTAAAGGCTAATGAACTTCTAAATTATTTCGAATCTTAAAATTTGCGAAATTAAGACTTTAAACACGTAAAATGATATATCTTCGTAACTTAATTTGGGTTGTTTAGCGGAGAATTAGGAAATAGATGTAATAATCAATTCACTCCTTTGTATTACAATGCAAGAACAAAAACTGAAAAGCCAAGCGGGACATTCATGTGTCGATACTTTTCAAGATGACCAGCAGATTAATAGTGCACAAATATGCAATAATAATGTACTGTTAATTTAATTCGTTATATTATTATATAATTTTTATATAAAAATTTTAAAAATTTGTAATCAAATTATAAGTAAAATTTCAGAT
>JANIPM010325562.1:0-14772 GCA_027478405.1 Erythroxylum cassinoides | reverse complement strand
TTAATTAACCTCTGTATATTCTCCTAGTTCCATACCCTATCGCCTGGCCTTGCTTCGTCTCTTGACTTGTGTCACTTATTTCTATTGTTATTTCATTTTCCGGAATCAATGGTAAAAGAAAATTTGTATTATTAATGTATGATATAAAATGATCACTACAAGAAAAGTAGGAAATACCAACAGAAAATATACGATTGCCAACTAGCGACGGATAAGGGAAATCCGTTGCTAAAGCCAATGGGAAAATTTTCATTTGGCGACAGTTGTAGTCTCCGTCAGTACAAATGGAGGGAAAGCGTCGTGCCAAAATTGACGACGGACTTTACAGATGGTTAAAGTTGTCGTCCATAATTCATTTAAGAAATCATCCATTTATTGACGCAATATTCATAAACCCTCAGAAAACTTGCTTGAAAAATTTCCCCTACTAACAATAGCAATATCTGTTGCAGAAATTCTAAGAAAATGAGCTAACCATAAAATTTTTGTCCGTAATCCGTCGATAAAGTTGCTATCGATACCTCGTCATCCTTTGTCCAGTTCTGTTTAACAAAACGATGTTGTTTGGTGTAACACAATGACGTTGTTTTGTTAAATGACTTGGGATTAAAAAAACGATAACATTTGTCTTAAACATAAACGACGTCGTTCTTTAATTGCTAGAAGGTTTTAATGATAAAGAAACGACATCGTTTGGGTTAAACATAAATGGCGTTGTTTGTTTATTGCTGGAAGGTTTTAATAATAAGGAAATGATGTCATTTGGTTTAAACATAAACGATGTCGTTTATTTACTGCTAGAAGGTTTTAATAACAAGGAAACGGCATCGTTTCCTTGTTGCGAAGTCCAAATGACGTCGTTTCGTTATTATTAAAAACAATTCGCAACAAGGAAACAACGTCGTTTCCTCATTATTAAAACCTTCCAGCAATAAAGAAACAACATCGTTTATGTTTAAACCAAATGATATCATTTCCTTATTATTAAAACCTTCTAGCAATAAACAAACAACATAAATAAACCAAACAACATTGTTTTGTTTCTGCTGAACGGTTTTAAAAGTAACGAAAGACTTCATTTGATTTTAGTAAAACCCTTTAGTAGACCCTTCACCCATCAACTTCCCCCCCCCTTCCCAGACCACAGCCCGGCCTTCCTCCTTCGCGTTCACCGTTGTTCTCCCTCGCGTTCACCAGCATCTTCTTCGACCGTTGCCACCGTCTGCTCCAGTCATCGAGCTGCCTTGTTGGTCAAGGTATGGTCATGTTTCTGCCCTTCAATGGTTGTTGATAAAACCGTGGTTGAATTATTTTGGTTGATTTATTGTTTGTTTCATCTACAAAATGATGGATGTGTAAACGTTTGTGTATGGGATTGAGTTATTCTATAGTGAATCAATGACTATTAGAGAAATTTAGGGGCATACGAATGAAGGAATTTTTTCGTGTACTTCACTTGGTTATCTTTATCTTTTGCTCATTTTGAATAAACTGTTGTCTAAATAAAAATTGATAAACCCATTTTGGAGGTAGTAAATTTATAAAGTTAATTATGCATAAACTAAGTTGAAGTTTTGATATATGGGGAGTTATACATAACTGATATGATTTTAATTATTTTTAATATTATACTATATTTTGTCATTATTTAAAAAAGATAAATCAATATTAGAAATAGCAAATGTAATATTTATGCAAACAAATTTATTTTATGTTGGTTTGTGAATTCAAATACAATCAAAGAATAATTTGTAGAGAGTGTTAGTTAAGTAGAGTATCAAGTGGTCTTTGAAAATTAAGTAAAGAAATCAAGTATATAAAAGATCATCTTAAAGAAGAAGGTAATTAAATTATGAACAAAGAAGAATAAAGACAATCTAGTTGTAAAAAATAGTTGTATTTTTTAATAACCTTCTCTTAGTTATTTTAATGTTTTAGGAGTTTGAAATGCACAATTATATTATTGTTTTTATCTAAAGCATATATTGTTTATTTATGAAGAAGAATTATGTTTTTATTTTCAAATAGAACCATTTTGATCTTTAATATTTCAAATTAAACTTAATCTACTAATTAAATGCTAATCCACTAATTAAAGGACTATGCCTTAATGTTTATAAGGGACATGTTAATAAAATGAGTATGCTAAAGTGTTTTATGCTAATAATTAGCCTAGATTTTAATTTTACTCCAATTTAAGTTTTCACTTAATGTAATTGAATTGCATCATTTATTATATGATGATCATCATTGCATAGTAATAAAAATTATTGTTTTTTTTTTGTATGCATTATTTCATAGCATATCATAAAGATACAAATTCTTAAAATATGTGTTAATCTTAAGTAATTAAATCAAAACAAGCATAGGGACATATACAAAGTTAACATTAAGTCTTATTTCCATGTCTCATGATATAAAAGAATTTTCAAAATACAAACGGGTATTCTTAAGACATAAGAGCACATAAAAGTTCCATCTCATGAAGGAAATTTCTTTTGTAATTTAGCATTAAGTGAGAAATGAAGACCGATAATAATACATGGTACAATCAAATAATAAAGATATCACTATATGTTACTACAATTTATTTTGTCATTTATGTTGGTATGGTTATTAAGTATACGTAACTATACTGAAACTATATTACACATTGGCATATTCGTTTGGTATTTTTTAGTACGAAAAGTCTTAGTACACGGAATGATGGACATTGAATTACTTTTGGATCAAATTATTTTCTAAAAGATACATCAATAAAGTTTTCTTATTAAATCTTTTCTTGATCCAAATTTTTTAGTTTCTAAAACTAATGATAATTATTATTACTCAAAGGGGCGAATATTAGAAATTTTTCTTAATTGAGCTATTAGTTATAGATTTCATAGTTAAAAGTTTATTAAGGATTAGGAAATATTTTGATATATTTCCTAAGTATAAAGAGTTTGATAATTAGTCTAACTAAAGCGGATCAAACTCATGGAGTCCAATTTTGGATTATGTAACTTATCAATTGAGGTTGTGAAGATTTATTTAGATTGTAATGAGGAAAGAACAAACAATATGTATTGGGGGAGATAAACATAACATACTAACTTTGTTTTAAACTTTGTATTATATTGATAAACTCTTATTTAATTAAGTGTTAATTAAAGTTGCGATTAAATTCTTGAACTTTTATTTGTTCCAAAAATAGCCCGACTTTAATGTCTCTATTAATAGACTAAATTGATAATAGATATGTAGTTTGAAGACCCAATTTGAATTGTAATTACTGGTCGATATAGAAGTGTACTTTTATTGCAAAGGGACCCTTATTTCAAAAGGGAGATATCAATTTTATAGAAAAATTCTGCCGAATTTTCAATAGGGTCCTCGTAAAATATAACATAACCGTTTTTTAATTAAAACAAGAGCTCCTTAGTATTAATTATGATCTTATTATGGAGGAGACTTATAATTATGCAAATTATTGAAGATAACACCTGATTGTCGAATTATTTGAGTATAGTTAATAGCCTTCATTGATTATAATATTTGATGGAAAACTATTTTAATATATTCCGCTTTCTAAAATGTGAACAATTTTATTCTTAATTGTAAGAACTCATCTGTTGTCAGTATTTATACTTTGAAGGAGATTGAAGAGAAGCTTTCGAAGATATTCAAATAATATTCATTTTTGTATATAACGTGAAAATGTCATCAATGAATTTTCATACATTTTAATAACATTTGTATCAGTTTCTATATTTTTCATTCTAGTTCCGTCATTTAACGAAAGCAAAAATATATGTTCCTCTAATAATTAATCCTTAAAATTACTAGGTAGATGCACCTTTTCTTCCATTAGACATGCACATGGCATTGAGGCGAGGGGAGGCGAAGGAGGCGACGCTTGTTAGCAACATTTGGCTCCTGTCGTAGACAAGCTTCATCTTTAAGCGCTTACACTCTTACTTTTTTGCCACCGAATTTGTGTTCCCTGTGTAAATAGGGAGTATTGGTCTTTGAAATTGAAACACCATTTGACCATATCCTATTTACTTCCCTTAACAAGTCACAAAGCGCCTCAAGCTGGAGTATATCCTAAACTCGCATTAAAAAATTATCCACTTATCATCCTAGACGGTTCAAATTCAGTATTTGTAAGAAAGGCCAAATATTTCTGTAGTGTTTGTAATCTTCCTTTATTATTTGTTGCACACGAAAAAGAAACGATCTTCAGTGGATAGCCTTGTAACTAGCGTCGACATCTTTGACCTACCAGCTTCACCCAACCTCATGATCATCCAGTGGAGTTGAAAAATTTTGCAAGTTTTTGTGATAGTGACTGTAGGTTTTCGGCCAGTGACTCTTCATTCCCTTCATAATCATCGTCATCATCGAAGACCATATAGATCCCATACTTCTTCAGGTTAAACCCTTCAATGACTGGAGGCTGTCTCTTTATTACCTCTATTTTGCACCCGTCTTTCAACATGGAAACCAGCGGGTGGAAATGTGCGTAGCGACACAAGTAGATTTGATCTTCATGAGACCTTGGCACTCCCAGCAAGTGCAGGGTAGTGTTGAATACAGGCTTGTTCAGTTTAAGAATTCTTGCTTGTACATCTGGTAGAACTGGGATGCTGTGCCTCAAATCTTCAGCCATCTGATGGTCAAGCGAGTAGACAATACCTATGACCACAGCCACGAGTTCACGGTTTTTACGTTCTGAGAAGACTATTTCTTGAGCAAACCAATTTGGAATCTCACTTCCAGGCATACTCAGATCACGCATATTCCTCAAGCAAACCTGAAAAAGAAAATTGAAACGATATGCAACCTGTTAATTTTGAATTCTGAATGTGTTTCTACATATTGGGATTGAAGTACCTTAGATAGTCTTCTCTTAACTGAGGAGCGTGCTTGACAACCAATCATGAACAATCTTATCAAGGACTTCAAGCATTCGATGCCTGGAATGTCCACTATTTTCTCACAGTTGTTAAGATTTAGCACTTGTAAGTTCTCCAGGTTGGAAATATCAGATATATTGTCCAATTTGGTACAGTTGGCCGCATCCAACTCCTGTAAACTTGAGGGAAGTAAGGGGAGAGACTTGAGCTCTTCACAGCAAGACAAGGAAAGTTTTCTGAGAAGAGAGAGGCCTCTCAAGCTGGATGGAAGGCTGCAGAAGTTGTTGTATCCCAGATCCAAAATCTCCAAAGCTGACAACTTCTGAAACTCATCAGGAATTTCGCCAGATATTCTCCAAGCACAAGCATCCAATTCTTCTAACAAAAAGAGATTATAAAAGGATTTGGGGAGTCTAACTAATTTCTCTTCTATATGGACAGATTTCAGTTTCTGCTTCTTCATTTTCAATATCAATAAGTTACAAAGCATCCCAAAACTTTCCGGTAATTCTGTTATAGCAGTTTCCTCCATCAGCAAACGACGCAATGACCCCAAGTTTCCTATTGAAGCTGGAAGTTTATGGAGCTTTTCACACTTGTTCAATTTCAAGGACACAAGATTTTCCAGCATTCCGATGGACTCAGGCAACTCACTTAATTCTTTAGCACCTAACAGATTCAAGGTAGTTAGGCTCAACATGCTCCCAATGGCTTCTGGTAAGGATTTAATGGGTGTATTTATCATTTCCAGTTTTTCAATCATTTTCAGATCACCAATCTGTTCTGGCAGACCTGTGATTGATGTATTACCTAAATCAAGTCTGTTAAGGGAAGATAGTCCTCCAATCGAATCAGGTAATTTGCTCAGGGAACGGCACCATCCAGCGGATAGCTCCCTCAGATAAGTTAATGAACCAATTGAAGTTGGCAGCTCAGTGATCACACTATGACAAACATTTAACTCTGTCAATGCTTGCATATTGCCAATCGCTTGAGGAATTTCAGTGACTGAATCACATGAAATCATACTCAGTTTCTCAAGGTTTGACAAAGATCCAAGAGAATCAGGCAGTTGTTTTAAAGCAGACCGGTCAAGGGAGAGTTCATTCAAGGATATCAGCTTGCCCAGGGATTCTGGAAGCGACGTGATGCATGGGCAACCGTTTAAACTCAGCTTCTCAAGTTTCGTCAGGCGATAAATAGATTCAGGTAGCATTGATATTGCAGTTCCATCCAGAAGAAATTCTTTTAGTGAATTCATGCAGCCCAAATCCTTTGGCAACTCTTTCAGCTTTTTGCAGTCTGAGAGAACAAGTTTCTTTAGAAGTTTCAGCCCAGAGACATTTGGAAATTCGACCAAGTTTGAGCATTCTGCCAAGTTCAAGTGAAGTAGTGTCTTCACATCCCCAACTGATTTGTGAATCTTTGTTAGTTGGATGCAATGATGAAGATCAAGCTTTTCCAAGGATTTAAACCCAGACAAATCAGGAATCTCCAACAGATTATGACAATAGCGAAGAACTAGAATCATCAAGTTTTCAGCTACCTGGAAAACAATAAATGATCATTCAATATTCCAAGAAAAGGCCAAATTATATAAGTAAACGACCTTATTAACAAACACTCTATTACTTAGTAATCAGTAAGCATACCTTATTAGTGCCCCAACTCCATAATCTTTCAATTACACTCTCTGAGAGATCAAGGACTGCAAGCTGTCCTGGGGAGTAATCAGAAGGAAGATTTTTCAAAGGACACCCTTTCCACTGTAGCCACTTCAGATCTCTAGGCAGAAGTCTAAAGTTTCCTTCCAACTTGGTATGATTGATCTGAAGCAGCCGTAGATTTGTCATTGACTTGAATGGTTCGGTATGAAGTACCAACTTCTCTTTATCAGTTCCGGGCTGAAACCAAGACTGACATATTTGCTTCAGGTGTGCAAGGGCAGAAGTGCAATTTTCTGCTTTGAGAAGGTTATTAAAAGAAATTGCAACAGTGTTTCGGTTCTCCACAATGATGTTCTTAATGAAATCGAGAACAATTCCCTCCACAGATCCGGTTCCCTGCTTCCAATAATATGTGGATTATACTTTAGAATAAGGCTTTACACCACCACAAATCATCCGAAAATGTGCAGAAAAATAATAGATATAATTTAAACTAATAAATTGAAAATAGAGGAGCAGATTTTGAATTTTATTTAACAACTAAAAAATCCTAACTAACTTTGAATCATTCTTTCCAACAACAGTTCGTGAATTTTTTTACAAAATTCGAGAATTGTGATGAGTTCACAGTCAGTCTATTTTCTTGGATTAGAAATCCTAGTAGTTATTTTTTTTCTCTTCCTTACTACCAGGTCTGAAATTACACCAGATGCTACGCCCTCTCTTGTTCACCCGTCCACCTCTCCTGAAACTAAGGATTCTATCAATAAGAAAAAGAATCCTCGTGACTTATCTTCAGATTCACATTTGGTTCTGATTATTACTATCAGGCTGAAAAGAGATAATATTTGGCACTGGTCTCAATCTGTGTGCATGTACAGCCGAGGGAGAGGAAAGATCGTGTATTTAATGAGTGATAAAAGGGAGCCAAAGTTGGATGATCTTGCCTATCTAGTTTGAAATGCAGAAAACTCCTTTGTTATGACATAGTTAATAAATGCTATAGGGAAGAATATCAGTTCTAATTATATGTGTGTCACACAGCAAATAGACTGGGATAATACCAATTTAATGTATTCTGTCTTGAGAAACTAATTACAAGTATATGAAATATTGATAAACTTGGAGCGATTCGGCAAGGTGGGACAATGTCACAAAATATATTAATTCTCTAAAAAGTGTGTGGCAAGAGCTGGACTTATTCAATTCTTATGAATGGAAATCTTCTGAGGATTATAACCATTATAAGAAGGTGTAGAATGACCGGATTTTGAAATTCCTCATGCCACTCAATGTAGAATTTGATGAGGTTAGGGGATGAATGATTGGAAGACAACTCCTTCCATCTATTGGTGAAGTCTTTTCTAAGGTTCTTTGCAAAAAGCGTCGCCAATTGGTGATGCTGGGAAAAAAAAGGTTTCAGGCAGAGACAGATTGTCTACAAAGAAATCTGATGACAAAAACCATGTTTATTGTGATCATTGCAACAAGGCAAGGCATGCCAAGGAAACTTGCTGAAACTCCATGGGAGACCAGAAAACTGGAAGGGTAAAAAATGCATAAAAAGTCAGAAAATATCCTACTCCTAATGAAGTCGAAACAATCCCTTTTAGTCCACGGCACGCGTATCAAATCTTGAAACTGCTCAAATATAATTCTGGATTATCTGCTATTCTTAATGCTTCTTTGGCACAAACAAGTATTGAGTTGAATGCCTACTGTGTTACGCTTTATCTCAATTTGCTCCAAGGATCACTGATTCTAGAGCATCTAACTACATGACAGGCTTTTCAAATTTATCTCACACTTATGTTCCTTGTTCAGGTCATGAAAAAATACATATAGCATATGGGTCTTTCTCAGCTATTCCTGGTCATTTGTTTAGATACTTTATCCCTTAAATTTGTTCCACATATATCAAAACTTGCATGCAACCTTATGTCGATTAACAAACTATCCAAAGATTCTAAGTGTAGTGTCACTTTCTTTGATTTCTATTGTGTGTTTCAGGACCTGAATTTGAGGAAGAGCCAGAATGATCTGGTCTTTACTATTTTGAAGACCACGTCTCTAAGGATACAAGACCTCAGGGACTAAGGAGTGAAGATAAATAATACCGTGTCATTATAGACTGTTTTCTATCTTAAAAAATTATTTCCTACCTTATTTAAAGGAGTGAATTGTTCTCTTTTTCACTGTGAACTTTGTGTTTTACAAAAAGTCATCAAAATATTTATCCTTCAAAACCTTTTAGTCACGAATTCTTACTTATTTAGGTAAAAAATGATTCATAGCTTTTATTGATGATTTTGTTTAGAATAGTTTTAATGGAACTATTCTAAACAAAATAATATCGTTTTACTAGGAAGAGTTAGGCCTGAGACGTTGTTTTATACTTTTATATTTAAAAAAATTATCTTTAAAATATTTGGGAGCAATGCTTACGTCCATTTGCCCAGTAAAGATCGGTCCTATATTTTTGTTGGATATGCATCAAATCAAAAAGCGTTCAAGTTTTCAAAAGAATTTTTTTTCAAGGCAAGAGTTGAGAGGGAGAAAATAAATGGGACAACATACCTATCTTGACTACTTTATCTCAAACATACCTATCTCTACCACTTTACCTTAGATAGTATGTAAGATGCATTCATAGGAAGGAAATATATGAGAAGATGAGATAAGAGCAAATCGTGGTGGCTTATCAATTAATTGGATTGTTTTTGCAGAAGTTATCTTATTTAGTTATCAGTTAATTGGATTGTTTTTGCAATAGTTATCTTATTTAGGCAGTCTATTACTTCTAGAAGTCTACTTTTAGTATGAGAATAAGTTAGCAAACTCCTATTTTATTTTAATTCAGAGGAATAAGAAAGGGTTAGAATTTCATCTTAAAAATCGTTGGTAAAGAGCTTGTGAGTCGAGTACATATCAAGTGGCCTCTTCTATACCTAGTATTTCTAATAGTAACAAAATAAGATCTATTAGTAAGAATATTGTTCTGCCAAAAATTGTTGGATCTTTGATAGAATAACCCTAAGGATCGAGAACTAGAGGTCACAGTTTATGCAAGGAGAAAGAATCATCAAAAGAGTGAAGAACTTAACGTTCCTTTAGCACTTGATCAGTCCATTACCTTAGATTTAGGTACTCAAGACATATCTCAAAATACTAATCTTTCTATTTCATCCAATGTGATTTCTCATGATTTTGTGATCTAGATATTCCTATTACACTTAGAAAAGGACCCAATTGTAAAATATTTGTCCTATCATCATCTCTCTCAAAAGTATGACGCATTTGCTTCAAAAAATTCTAATATGTTTATTCAAGAAGCACTTGATGCTCCAAATTGAAGAACAACTGTGATGGAGGAGACAAACGCACTTATAAAAAAGAGAAATGGGAGATTGTACAACTATCCAGAGGTTAAAAAATAGTTGGGTGTAGATAGGTTCAATGTGAAATCATGGTAATGTGGAGAGATATAAGGGTACATTTACGACTAAGAGGTTTACTCAAAATGTGGTGTTTATTACTAGGAAAAGTTTGCCAAACTTAATTCTATAGGTGTTTTATTGTCAATTTTAATTGGGTCTTAGGTGTGAAAAATGCTTTTGGAAGAGGAAGTCTGAGTATGCCTCTTTATTGATTAAAACCAAGGGTGCAGACTTGAGAAATCTTTATATCGCATCAAACAATCTCTAAGGGCATGGTTTGAAAAAAACTATAAAAGGATATGGGTATCATCAAAGTCAGGCAGATCATACTCTTTTTTAATAAGTTAGGTCATACATGCACTTTGAAGTTGCCTACTCCTAAAAAAAGGTTTGATGTTTAAAAGACATGATCACTTTCAAGTGAAAATCTATACTAATGTTGGCTGGGCGGTAGTGTTATAGACAAACAATCAACATTTGGGTATGGCAAATTTGTTGGAGGAAATCGAGTCATTTGGAGAAGTGAGAAGCAAAATGTTGTGGAACGAAAAGCAGCCCTTGCATATGAGATTTGTGGATTAACAAATTACTAGAAGATTTAAAGTTTCCTGTATCACTTCCTTTGATAAAAAAGCTTCCATTTCAATTTCTCATAATCCAGTGCTTCATGATTACACTAAACATATTGAAATTGATAGGCACTTTATCAAGTGGAATAATCTATGTTCCTACCTCTCGAAAAGTGGCTTGGCATACTCACTAAAGGTATGGTTGAAAAAATAATTTGAAGTTCTAATAGTAATGGAAGAAATTTACAAGTCAGCTAGAGGAGGAGTCTTGGATTAAGAAATATTCTGGATTTATTCTAGCCTTCTAGGCTGGAAATATAGAAATTTGGCTTTAATCAAGACTGTAAGTATATAATTTCCTAATTTAGATGTCTTGTGTAGATATTTGCAAATTACCATACCTTTACATGCAGCAGCAATACAACAAGTTTTCTTCTTCCTATCAGTTTGCAAAAACATTAGCACGGGTTATTATAATATCTGCAGTACTATGTACCTTATCATGCTCCAGTACATTGATGATCTCACCGCGATCCCACAGCCTACTACGCATGCCAGGATTCGAAACATTTTGTTCATGAACAATCTGCCTTCCCATGTCTCTAACTTGATCGTGCATCCATAAACTGTTGTATAAGTCTTCACTTATTTTCATAAGACATTTTTCTGTAAGAATTGTGACAGCTATCTCACCCCTAAAACCACAGCCCTTCAATATATCAATCGCTTCACCTCTCCCCATTTGCATTCTAATAAACAAGCATGCAATATCAAGGAATACGTTCTGGACATCTTTATCTAGTCCATCATAACTTATTTTTAGAACATCTTGAAGATGACCAGGTCGAATTTGCCGTAATCTTTTCAGGGCATCTTCCCATTCATCTATCCTTCTTTTATCGAACAAGAAAGAACCAAACACTTCCAGTGCCAAAGGCAGTCCGCCCGTGAGAGACACAATTTGCTTGGACAGATTCATGTATTCATCTGTAGGTTTCCCTCTTCTCAGAGCATGATAATTAAAAAGCTGTACAGCTTCAGGCTCATTCAACTCCCTGACTTCATAAAACTCATTTACAATATGGTCGACCAAAACTTCTTTATCCCTTGTTGTGATAATTATTCTGCTTCCTTCACCAAACCACTTTCTTTCTCCTGCTAGTGCATTAAGTTGGTTAATATGATTCACATCATCCAAAACAATTAGTACACCTTTCTCTCCAACCATAAGTTTTAATTCCCTAATACCATCCTTCACGTCATTAACAGAAGACACCTTATGTTGGGAAAGATCCTGAAGAAGTTTGTTTTGAAGAGATATCAAACCATTCTCTTTTAAAGATATTTCTCCGATTCTTGAAAGGAAACAACGATATTGGTAATGAGCAATAAGTTTGTTATAAAGAGCAGTGGCAAGAGTAGTTTTTCCTACTCCTCCCATTCCATAAAGTCCCAAAACTTGAATGCGTCTTGATTTATAATCTAACAACGTCAGTAGTTGTTCTACACGAGAATCAAGTCCAACTGTGTAATTCGCTATACCAACTGGAGTTCTTCTCAGTTCTGATAAAACTCTTTTGACTAACAGCTGAATCGCTATTTGTTCTTGTTCGCTGCCAAAACGCATATCAATCAACCGAGTAGGAATCAGTAAAATTGCGAAATTACGAACAAGTTCTACCACTCAATATTCTAAAGTTAAGAGTAAGGATGTGATGATGATATGAGATTGGAATTGAATAAGATTGCTCTTAAACTACTCTATAGTTAAAACGAGACGACAACTGATAGAATAATAGACTGACACTTAAGGAACACAGACATTTAAATATTCTAGTTCTGAAGTTTATGAGGTGACCCTATGATATCCTACTTATATTAAATTTTCTCTGTTTATGAAACTTCAATAAAAAATTATGACTAACCCTACTACTGGACAAACAAACACGACGGCACATTATTTTATTGCTAGAACACAAATTTCAGAGGATATGCCATGCTAATAAAGTTACCAGGATTAGCAATTCATTTTCGATGAAACAAGTAATGGCCAATCACTGTATCTTTACTGCAATAAAGTATTAAAATCGTTAAATTCATACAGACAAAACCAGAAGAAAAACAGAAATCGTGCCCTAAAAGGTTGTTCGAACACCAATCTTTGTGCAATACAGAAAGGAAAAGAGATTTAAGAAGAGAGAGTAAAAGCACCGAACTTTCTAACACAACTGCAGCCAAAACAAAAGATTTCCTCTGTTTCCCTCTTAGTGAACAATCAAGAATTATTAACCATGCTTCCTCTTATTTGACTGAATCGAGATTCAAAATTTGTCTCCTTAACACACCAATTGACCCCTTTAGACTCAATCTCCTAGATCAAGTTAGAAAATTTCAGTGGTGAACATATATCACCTGCTATCAAAAGGGAAACCTTTGAGATTACCAACTCTCTCCAAAGCTCGTCTCCATTTGTCAACCGATTCCTTACCAAACCTCTCCACGTGATTTCTAAAATCATTTTCGAACGGACCATTCTGTCTACGAACATGGGACGGATCAACTTCATAGAACACTGGAAGCAACAGCCTGCCAAGCTCGCAGATCCTTGCCAACTCGTCTAAGCACCAGTGGGAATCTGCATACCTTCGGGAGACTACAATGATCGATGAGGCAGAGTCTTCTATGGCGTCAAGTAAGCTGGTACGAATTTCGTCTCCATGACTCATTCCCACGTCGTCGAGGAAGGCTCTTATTCCATGTTTCTCTAATGATTCGTGGAGATGTTTAGTGAAGCCATGTCGGGTATCTTCGCCGCGAAAGCTTATGAACACGTCCCAGTTGAGTCTAAGAGCGGCCGGAGCTGGTGCAGTGGGGCCGTCGGACATTGTGGTTCAGATGTTAAACATCTTTCGTGAGTTCAGCTGGTGAGACGGTTTGCTTTGGTTCAAAGTGAATGGTCGTTGCAACGATGGAAGTCGATGCAGGGCTTGACCTCATACCGATTCTTTTCCTCTCGGTAGCCAAAGTCAACACAACAATAAATGTGTTGGATGCATGCACTGGCCTGGTTGTTGGATGATTGACTTTATAAAAAGTTATTTAATTTGTTTAGTTATAAGTTAGTTGAATCGGCTGATTCAAACCGATTTTTTAAAAACTCCTGTACAGGAGCATCGAATTGCTCCAGCTGGTCTCAGATGTTTTGTTGCTGGCCTCATTTTAAAAGATTTTCAACGAAATGTGTTATTTTATTTATTTGACGTAAACATTTCAAAGTAATTTTATTTAATAACTAAGTCTAAATTTTATTCTAATATATTTTTATAAATTAAACAAAATTATATTAACATTAAAAAAATTAAATAGAAAGTTACAAATTAGGTTATATAGATTTTCAATTAATAATTTCTAATCCCCTATTTGATAATGTACAAATATCTTTCAATTAGTTGTTAAATGCATAGAAGGATAATGAAATATATTCAATTTATATGGATGGAGATATATAAATTTTAATAAAATAATAAAAATGTGAGAAATAAGTAATCTGATTGTTAAATAATATTTTAGTTATTGCAAAGTTCTATAATTCTCCTCCTCTATTCGAGAGCACCAGTTTCTCACTTCAGACTAAAACTCGTTTAGCACACTGTATCTTAAAATTAATCTAATACAAATGAGATAATTTTTATTACAACATAATGAACTTTATCCTAAATGTAAAAGCTCTATGAAACAAGAACTAAAATCTTGTACCAGTTTGCCTTGTGGTCGGATGGGAAGGTCTTATTAGTATAAAATTAAATACAAGTGAAAGTGGAGAAAACCACTTCAGTATTGGATAATTACTAGCGATATTTTTGTAAAATGAATAAAGATATATTAATCTGTACCAAAAGCTATGACAAGATTATAATATTGCAAAGTTTCAGAAAAGCCACAGAGATCTCTATTCTAATTCACTGGGATTACAGTAGAAATGCTTACACAAATTAGGCCATGTTTACGCTACATCACATCATATTTGATAACAGATGGGAGGTAACTGGAGATCAGCTCATTTAGCAATGATAACAGCCTGCATCCAGATGACGATTTTATTTGCCAACTTGTGCTTGTCTTCTTCTTCAATTAGTTTATACATTCTATTATTTCGTTCCTTCATAACATGTATATAGTAGTGATGAATGTTACTTTG
>JANIPM010324757.1:0-14788 GCA_027478405.1 Erythroxylum cassinoides | reverse complement strand
TTGTGTTGATATATCTTCATGTATAAGTCGACTTATTCTGTGCAAGTCGACTTGTGTTGCCTTCAACGGTAACATACAACCACATCTTCTATAATCCTCATGTTTTATGCCATTTTCACTTATAAGGAAACTCCCATCTTGATTCTTCAATGATTTTTATTAAATATCAATCCCAAAACACCTGAAACAATTTCTTAACCAATTCTAGATATTTTATTATTATCAAAACACAAGTGGGATTTAATTTGTCAACCACCATTGGTCCAACAGATACTCCTAACAAGTGGAGTGATGGGGTTCCCTTGGCATATTAGTGGTATAATATCACCTACCATTCGATTACATGATCCACCCTATTTTAGGTTTTATATGGGTACTCTCAATTTATTCATATTCCGTATTTCATGGGAGACTCCAACATAGTGATGATAGATTATGGATTGAGAGACAAGGAGACAACCCTCCCAAAAACTAAGTTTCATTTGTAAATGACCTAGAGCATAAATAGCAGATGAATAATAAGAGAGGGAATTTGAAGTGGGTGATTGGATCTTACTTAAGTTACAACCTTACGAGCATCATTCACTACAAAGGAGAATAAATCACAAGTTTTTGCCTTTTTATTATGGTCTTTATAAGATTTTGAAGCGAGTGGAAAGGCTAGCTTACAAATTAGCATTTTCAAAATGAACAATCATACATCTCATATTTCACATGTCCTAGCCTAAACAGACTCACATAAGGCAAGAAGGAATCTTTACTAAACTTGTACCCATGCTTGCTACCACAAAACATGTTCTTGTGGAAGTATCAAGAAAGAGAATGATCAAGAGGAACAATAGGCCAGTAACTTAAGTGCTAGTATAGTGGTCAGATGGTTGAAGCGAGAATGTTACCTAGGAATACTTGTTCGAACTCCAGAAATGATTACCAGAAGTTAACCTTGTGGATAAGAAACTTAAAGGTGAAGGAATTTTTATGGAATAATATGATGATAAAGTGATGGGCACTGGAAATTCAAAGAAGACGTTGTAGGATGAGACGATAACATAGCTTAAATAAGTCAATATCTAAGTTGCACTATTTAAATAAAACCTTAGAAGAACAACTCAAGCACATATTTATTTAATACTCGTTCTTCTTTATATTAGAATGTTGTGTAACATATATGAAAATGAGCAATATATCAGAGTGTTGTTATTCTTTCTTTTTCTCTCTCTAATTTATTGTGATTCTTCCCTTGTGTTTCTTCTTCTTCCTTCTTAAATTCTTTTTTCTCATTGAATATGATTCATTCTTTTAATTTAATAAAAAGACAAAAAAATTTCATTAAAGACTAAGTGATAATCATTTACTTCTAAAATTTCATCAAAGTTCAAATTTGCAAAACATTTTAAGTCTATGTATTGTTCATTTTATATGCAACAAAATTAAAGACGCGACCCTTTTCCATTAATGTCATCTACTTTGGTAGGACTCTACAAGAACATATTATAGTAATACTTGACAAGTAATATGTGAATATCACAATGAAGTTGTGAGTCCTTCGATTAAAACTTACAAAACCTTCTAAGATAAAGTTAATATCATTTATGAAATATGAGTGTTTTAAATTAAAAGAGGAGACACTAAATTTCAACAATAATCCTATATCAAGAAACTTAAATTGACTTTGGTTGGTGGGTTTAGAAGGAAGAGCTCAAGGGCAATCAAATTTACTCAATAGTCTTGTTTTTTCTTCAACATTATTTGCTTCTCTTTTTATTTGCTATGTGTTTTGTTCATTGATAGATTTCACAATCTGTTAATGTGGACCATTCACATATTCAAACAATCTCTAAATATTTTCTTGTATTAAATTTTGAATGCTTTCTTTTGGATCAATGAATTTTTTCATATTAATTTTAAATGCTGTAAAAATGATTAATTGATGAATACTTGAATTTTTTCTCAATTAGTTTCGAATACCTTGTTAATGTTTATTCGAATACCATTGATTTGATGGTTGCTTGGCACAATGCCAATTACATGCATATACGTCCAAACAAAATCTAACTCCTCTCATATAAAAGAAAAATATCTTTTGAAAAGAGCAAAGAAAAATCAAAATTTAAATTCTTAACATTTTTTCTTATTCATGAAAGTTTTTGATCGTATGGTTTGATCTGATTCGAAAGTTGATTTGGAAGTAATAAAGCTTTTTTGAATAGCTAAAAATGTCACACTCGATTATTGACAGAATATGTATGCATGCTTATCTTATTTTTAAAACTAAATTATATGGCATATTTTTTAATTATTAATTCTAAAATTTAATTTCAAAATTCTTGCCCATTTTAATTATTTTGATGATCAATTATCTTAGTTAATATTTCAAATAATACAGATGATTTTTTTAACATAAAAAAAGCAATCATGTCAATTTTACTAAATTTAACGATTGTACACATTTGGCGAATGTTAAATTTTATTTGATACATGTAACATTTGGAAAACAATAAATTTAGTAGATGAAAGGCAAGGAAAACTTGATTGGTTATAAAAATTCAGAAATCTCTTATAAAATGACAAATGCTAAAAAAGAAATTGTAGCTCTTTGACAAATTTGAACTAGAGAATTCTTATAGGTGGTCTTCTTTCCTGAATTAAGAGATGAACATAGTCTCGGTGTGATGCTGGATTTTGGGGTACGAAATCAAATATGGGTTGACAAGTTATCGAATGATTGTTACCTTCATTTGTTCACTGAAAACCAAAAGATCGTCGTTTACTTTTAAAATTTCATCAAGACTCAAATTTTGGAAAATATTTCAAATCTTTGTATTGCTCATTCAAACAATTAAGTTAATTGGTGGCAAAACAAGTTTAACCCTATATACTTCTTTACCTTTTATAAATCCTAATTTTATTGGAGGAAGGAGACCCTCAAATGGCATATATGTTGGAATAAGATTTTCCATAGTTTATTAGTTTTTCTATTGGCTGTCAAATCAGTAAGCTTACCAAATTTGATTGGCTCCATAATTTGGAACACGAGTGACTTGTATATTGTACATAACCATCGTGCAGTGTATCTAATATCTAGCAGTCGTTAAAGCATGAATCCTACTAAATGTTACTAAATGCCACAGGTTCCAGCAAATTCACTATAAATTGGTTTCTGTTAGATAAAAATTGGTAATTAATAGAATCATAAATGCTAACTTAACGTTTATTCTCAATAGAAAAAGGCCGCAATGCAGTAGCCTTGTTTCTAACAAGAAAACAATCTTATCATCTAAAATTATTTGTCTGCCGTTCTTGGAAGCTATAAGCCTTGAAACGAATCTAAGTTCTAAAACACAACGAGAATCAGAAACAAAAGGTGTTAACAAAACGGAAAAGATTTAACACTTAAACCCATCTGGAACTTTCTTCCCGCAAAAGCTAATAACCATTTCCAGGGCAATTGGAATGTCAATAATATGACCCATGACATTAGCTTTGATGGCTGTGCAGAGGCAAAGGGCAGCTTCAAAATTTCCGAGAGGACCAAGTATGTTGCAGCAAGGGTTGTTTGTAGTAACACCATCACGGTGTACTAAACCATGTGCTATACCTGAACACACAGAGAACTTAAGGGTATCCCTAGGGCACTTACCGTGATGATGGTGCTTTAGGGCTGCTGATGGCGATTGAATATTTTTAGAGCTCACCAAGGTGAAGAAAAGGAGGTTGAGAGAGAGGAAAAGAGCTGTTGAAGCTAGTGATTTTGAAGACATCTTTCACAGATTAACCACCTTGGATTCAAAAACAAATTTCTTTGTTGGTGTGAGATAAAGCTCGCGAGGTGAATTAAATCTACTTTCTGAATGGTGCTTGTTCTCTTATATAAGTGATATAGGGAGTGGTATATACATCAATGTACCAAAAACTCAGCATTAGTGATCGGCAAGTTGTTGAAGGCTTCTACTTTCTTAGATTGGTTGATGATAATTTGCTGTAGAGATGTGAAAAAATAGGTTTACAAAAAATGTGTAATAGCTTCCTCCTCCTTCTCGCGAGGGAAAATCTCAAAGTAAATTGACTACGAAAATGTAGAAAAGGAATGGCTTTAATTAATTCTTGATAAAAGTTGTCGTTAAGCTAGCAAAAGTTTTGTATATTTATGCATCCAAAAATTACGCTGAAGTCCGATGCCTTATATATCTGATTTGGACAAACGTCAAAACAACCAATCTTGACCTTCCATTTCATTTCATCTCTTTTTATTCAATGGCTCTTACGATGAAAATACAAGGTCTGCAATACATTTATCGAAGTTGGAGTCTTGCTTTTGAAAAAATGTAAGGTGGAAGCCAGAGGGGCATCTCATTTCAGTGTTCGATCGATTGTCGTCGACAATGCCATAGAGTCCATTTCATGACTTCGATTGCCTTTGAGCAATAATTGCATGTAATATATCTCCATTACGCTCTCTACAACAAGAAGCATTATGAAATGTTCATTATGCCTGCTTTTAACACTCCCCACACTCAATTATAATTTGCTGTATGGAAGACTTGATGAATTATCTTTTGAATTTTTAAGGTTTTCAGGTTAAAGAACACTGACACATAATTCATAATTCCCCCTGATACTTTCCTATCTATAGTATTATTAACTGCAGATCCCATCTCAAAGAAGTAAGTAATTTCGTTCAATTGTGTGTATAATTATCATTTTCACGGGAAACAAAAATTTAGAACTGAGTGAACTGTGATGACGAAAGTGTGAGAGACAGATTGGAGGTGGAATGGTGGTAATTTAAAAGGAAATAAATACAATGCGCATGACTTGGATAGTAAACACTATGCAACAATTAGGGTTTCCTGGTTAGTTATTTTGTATTATATGTGTTTTGGATGTTTAATTGTGTGTATATTAATTGTTTTCATCGTCCAATTTCTTAATTTTTTGAAATAACTGCATTATCCCCCAATCAAGGTTATATTAAATTAGAGTTATTTTTAATAAAGCAGATATAATTGGGGTTTTTCATATTAAATGTGGTTAAATGACATGATACACAATATATAGTTATAACTGAATGTAGATGTATGATTTATGACGTTATGGAAAAACCGTTATATATTTAAGTGTTGTGAAAATGTGGGTTAATTTTTACCAATAATAACAAATTTACCTTTAGTACTAATGCCCAGATTAATAGAGTGTGAACTATTGTGCTGAAAATTTACACCATGTAAATTCTTAAGAAAGACTAGAGGAGTCACAAACGGTCTCATTTAAAACCTAACCTCCTAGACGTAATTTTTCTTAACATGTAATTTAATAGTACAATAATTCACTACAACTATACTCAACAATACCTATTAAATAGACAAATAACGAACACCAAAATTTAACGAGGTTCAGATAATTATGCCTACTTCTTTGAATACAACTAGATTAATATTTCACTGTTTTCAGAAAATAATACAGGTGAAATATTACAAAAGAAGAGAGGAAATTTTTGCCTTAAGAAAAGATAGGCAATTTTAGAATGTATCTAACTAAGGATGGAAGGCTCCTTTTATAGCTTTAGAAACCTCCACCATTCTCACAATTTTTCGATGTGGGATTAATTGTGGGACGAGCCACAATTGTTGACAACTCAACAAATCTCTACCTTGACCAAATTCCACTTCTTCAAATCTCTCACAAAACTCATCTTTAGTAATATTTTCAAATGCGCTTTAAAGTGCCCATCTTCAATTTTTAGCAATATTGATCAAGTCTAAATAATGTTGAAACATGACCGTAGTCACCTCCTTTGTCAATCTATCAGTAGGATTCTCAGTGATCTTAATCTTTTGGATGGGAACTCTACCTTCTTCCAGAACCTCTCATATAAAGTATTAACGGACATCGATATGTTTCTCCTTTCCATGGTAAACTTGGTTCTTTGCTAAAATGATAACACTCTGACTATCACAATACACTTTAATATACTTTTGTTGAACCCCTACTTCACCAAGCAATCTTTAAAGTCAAATTGCCTCCTTTACAGCCTTTGTAGCTGCCATATACTTTGTGTAGCACCCCACCCTCGAAAGACACGTACTCGACATTCTGGATGATGTCCAAGTACGTATCTCGCAAGAGCAGCATGCTAGAACTGTCAAACACTTGAAATTCAGTACAATTTTTTTAAAAAAATATCACACACATATGCGGAAATCAATAATCAAATTCGGCCCATACTTTTTATTACATAAACCTTGAAAACATAACTTTTATTACACTTTCATCAATCTCATTGGCAAAACATTCCAATTTCGAAAGTTATTACTTATAAAAACATATTCAAATATAAATGATACAAAAATTGCGAAATACATTCTTTCACACAAAATTTAATGAAAATACTTATGCAGATGCGAATTAATATCGATTTCTATCTCTCACTTTAATGCAGTATCTATACTCCCGTTTGCCTAACGGGGTAACTCTTATAAGCCTGAAAAATATTGCAAATTTTGAATGAGTTTTGCAAACTCAGTAAATGACTATCCTCGATGGCTTACTTAATCACACAACATATACATTACACATATTCACATAATACACATCAATTCATTACTAATCATATGAAGTCACATATAATTCACATTCATTGAAATATGTCTCACATACAAAAATCAGTCAAAATTTTCAAATTATACACATCAAATGCATTTGTGATACTTATGAGACTCACTTTCAATTCGTTATTGTTATGACCAAGTGCCTCTAACTGTCCTATATCTATTATGGATACCGGGCTCATTAATAACTGTCCCGTATCCGTTGGAGATACCAGGCTCATTTTATATAGTGATCTTTTGGCTCTAAATCACTTTCTGAGCTAGAGGCTCATTTTCACATTCTAAGCTTTAAGCTCTTTTTTGGTGGCTACTCTGGTTACAACTGTCTTCATATTTCATACATTCATGTAATGAAATGTATCATTCATATATGATCAATCAGTCACTTTCACATGTCATCGGAACTTAGTTTGACATTTAACATTTAAGTTGAGTATCACTTTTTCCTTAATATGCATGTTCACATTTTTCTTCGGAACTAGGTCCGACATTTGAAAATCAATTTAAGAAATCACATATTTTGTCCAATTCACATACAAGGAACATTTCTATTATTACTCATGCATTTATCAAACTCTTCAAACATTCAATGTCCGGAATCAGAACAATCACATTTCATTTCAATAGCAATTCAAAACAGAAATTTAAAACATAACAAATAGTGAATGAGATCATCTAGGTCGACTCACAGTATGCTCCAGATTAGCATTTGCTTCCAAGGTCTGGAAACGTTTGTAAAAGTGTCCATTGATGCACACATATGTATATTAAATATGTACAATGCATGTTCAATGACATTCCTGGGTGTATATCCTTAATACATGTCTCATAACCAATTATCAAGATCTTTGAATCATTCCCTAACACCTAGAACACTCTTCTTATGTTAATAACTCAATCCTACTTCAATTAGGCTCATTTAGTATCACTAGCAAGCCTAAACATCTCATTGAACAACATTGATTAGTCAATCATTCATGAACAAACATCTCTTGGGAAAAATTCCATAACGTTTGCTGTAGGTCTTGGATTAATGTCATATTAGGATGGTTTCGAAGAGAACGTCTAGATGTACAACTTCTATGAAGACTCCAAAAAGAGATTTTTCCAATTGGGGGGTCAAAATGCACAGCCATGTGAATCCACACGGGCAGCCCGTGTTTCTTTCGGGTCTAGTGATGTTTTTACATCAGAAACACACGATCGTGTCAATTTACATGGCCTGACCTTGTATCCTTCGGGTTTGCTCAATTCTCCTTCTCCAAGACCCCTCCAATGGATCCTAAACCATTCTAACATCATTTCCACTCACAATCTTCTGAAATTAACCTCTTCTAATGCAATTATCACCCCATAACCATTCAAACACAAATTAGATTTCATTCACTCCCAATTCTCGACTCATTTAATTCAAAACATTCACAAAGCAGTTTATGATCTATATTTGATCATTAACCAAAAATAGAGCATATGCATTTTTCCATCCATCAACAATATCTACACTCATCCAACACCATTTTGATGATCATTCTACCTCAAAAACATATCTATAACAATATTTGCATTTTTACCCATCCTACATATCCAAAAACAAGACATCTACATAAATGTTTCATCACCCACAACACATACATGAATATTGCATAACCAAGTCATTAAATGTCATTTTACTCATCATTCTAGCTTAAATTAACCATACCCATGACATTTAAAGCATAACTTACTTAGCTTAGCTTCAATTCTTCAAAAACAACACTTAGCCCTATCTCCCAAGTATCACACGATCATCATCTTGAAGGAGGTAAGGATAGGTTTTCTTGTGGCAATAAGGTAGAAGATAGCAAATATGCTAGTAGCAAATGGAGGAAAGTGTGATCTTCAAAGTTGATGAGGTAGTGATTGAAGAAAACGAAAAATGAAGAAGAAGAAGAGAAGAGAAGCCACGAAGAGGAAGATGGGGACAGCAAGAACAACTCCTAATGATCTTTAAATAAAAAGCATCATGGGAGACCAAACCAAGGGGATTAAATGCTTAGTGGACTTAAGAAATTGATTGGCAAGTGACATTTATCACTTGCCATATGTTCAATTCTTAATGACTTAAATCTAATTTCTATTCTAATTGTCTCCCAATTTTCAATGACACTTGTCAATAAATTCTAAAATCATTTATCAAAATTTTCATTGCCATTTGACAGTAAATTCTACTACCATTTATCATTTGTCTTGCCACTTGACATTTTTCCTAGTCCAAAAATTACCCCAAATTTTCAGAAATTTTCTTAAAATTCTCCAAAAAATTCTAAATCAACAATTACACTCTCCAAATCAATTTTCAATACAAACAAACCATAATTCTCAATAACAATCATGCTTGTAAACAATTATACCCAGAATGTCAATGAATGTATGTACAATCATTTTCATGTGCAAAGATTCAATATTCATGTGTATGTGCATATCACATAATGCATGAGCATGAAATGCATTTCTAATCTCTTAGTAAATCTCTCACATTTACTATTTTAACCTTAACATGGGTAACGGGATGTTACAACTTTCCCCTCCTTACAAGAAATTTCATCCTCAAAATTCTTACCTAATTATTTGAACAGGTGGGGATATTGTCTTCTCATATGCTCCTCCGTTTTCCATGTGGCTTCCTCAGTTGCGTGATTCCTCTAAAGGACTTTCACTGATGGAATGATTCGGTTTCTCAACTTCTTGATCTGTGATCCTACAATCTTGATCAACTCCTCAACATAGCTCAAGTTACTAACAACCTCAATCTCTTGAGCTGGTATCACATGTGTCAGATTTGATCGGTATTTTTGGAGCATACTCACTGAAACACATTATGCAATTGAGACATTTCACTCGGTAAAGCCAACTTATATGCCAAAGGTCCTATCCTCTCAATGATCTCGTAAGGACCAATGTACCTAGGGCTCAAGATGCCCTTTTTACCAAATCTTAATACTCCCTTCTAAGGTGACACTCTTAGAAACACTCTGTCTCCTACACTGTACTCCATATCCCATCGGTGTTGATCCATATATCTCTTCTGTCTATCTAGATCCGCTTTAATTCAGCTTCGGATCAACTTCACCTTATCTACTATATCTTGTATCAACTCTGGGCCTTCGACCATTCTCAAGACCTCTTCATCCCAATACAGAGGCGATTGACACTTCCTTCCATATAATGCCTCGTATGATGCCATTCCGATACTACTGTGGTAATGGTTGTTATAGGCAAACTCAATCAAAGCTATGTACTGATCCCAAACTCCTTAAAACTCCAAAACACAAGCTCTGAACATATCCTCAACAGTCTTTATTGTCCTCTTACTTTGTCCATCTGTTTAAGGATGAAATGCACTACTGAAGTTCAACTTAGTACCTATAGCAAACTGCAAACTCTTACAGAATCTTGAAGTAAATCTGGGATCCCTATCCGATACAATAGATATCGGAACCTCATGTAGTCTAACTACTTCATTCACATATCTCCGGGTTAATTGGTCTAGTGAATTATTTTCCTTCACTAGTAAGAAATGGGCCGATTTAGTTAATCAGTCCACTATAATCCATATAGCATCATACTGTCTCGGAGTTTTAGCCAATCCCATAATAAAATCCATAGTAATTCATTCCTATTTTCACTCCAGAATAGGTAATGAATGTAGCTTCCCTACTGGAGCCTGATGCTTCACTTTAACCTGTTAGAATGCCATACATTTATAAACATACTTTGCCACTTGCTTTTTCATTCCTGGCCACTAGAAGTGCTACTTAAGCGTATTAGACATCTTGGTGGTTCCAGGATGTATAACATAAGCGGCCATATGAGCTTCCTCAAGGATTTCCTTTCTCAGTTCATCCACATTTGGCACATATAACCTCTGCTTCAACCATAGTGTCTCATCTCTCAATTCAAACTCAGAATTTGGATTTATCTTCACCTTCTCTATAAGCTTCACCATATCAGGATCTTTCTCCTGAACTTTTCTGATTCTATCATGCAGCATTGGTCTCAGCTTCAAAATAGCAATCAGGGCCTCATCTTGCTCTAAATTCAACTCCACATTCAGAGCTCTCAACTGAATTAAACTTGGTAACCTCGATAACTAAATCTGAGCTACACTGGTACTAGACTTTTTGCTCAAGACATCAGCCATCACATTAGCTTTTCCTGAGTGGTACTCAATCGTGCAGTCATAATTCTTCAATAACTCAATCCATCTCCTCTATCTTATATTTAACTCCTTCTGACTCAACAGATACCTTAAGCTCTTATGATCGGTATAAATTTGGAACGTCTCTCCATACAAGTAGTGTCTTCATATCTTTAAAGCAAAGACAACTACAGCTAACTCTAAATCGTGTACTAGATAATTAATCTCGTGATACCTTAATTGCCTCGCTACATAGGTGATCACCTTGCCATATTACATCAACACACATACTAATCCTTGATGCTAAGCATCACTATCTACCACATATCCTCTTGTCCCCAATGGAATAGTTAACACTGGTACAGTAGTCAACTAATGTTTCAGCTCCTCTGGCATTCCTCATTCCATCTGAACACCACATTCTTTCTCATAAGTTTTGTCAGAGGGGCTAAGATCAAGAAAAATCCTCGACAAACCTTCAATAATATCCACCTAAACCTAGGAAGCTTCAGACTTCAGACACATTCCTCAGAGCTTCCTAATTCATCACTACCTCAATCTTCCTTGGATCCATTTGTATGCCTTGTCCAGACACTATATGCCCTAAAAATACTACTTGATCCAACCAAAATTCACACTTACTAAATTTGGCATACAACTGCTTCTCCCTCATAATCTGTAGAATGACTCTTAAATGTTCAGCATGCTCTTCTCTTCTCTTAGAATACACTAAAACTTCATCGATAAAAACAATCATGAATCGGTCCAGGTAGGGCTGAAACACTTTATTCATTAAGGCCATAAAAGTAGCCGGGGCATTGGTTAATCCAAACGGCATTACTAAGAACTCGAACTGCCCATACCTGCTTCTGAATGCACTCTTAGGTATATCAGCCTCTGCTATCTTCAACTGATAATACCCTGATCTCAAATCCAGCTTAGTAAATACTTGAGCTCCCTACAACTGATCAAGCAAATCATCGGTCTTAGGCAACGGGCACTTATTGTTAACTATAACCCAATTCAGCTGCCTATAATCGATACATAACCTCAAAGTCTCATCCTTCTTCTTCACAAACAACACTGGGGCTCTACAAGGTGAAACATTGGGTCTAATAAAATGCTTTTCTAACAATTCTTACAACTGAGCCTTCAATTCCTTCAGTTCTACAGGTTTCATCCTATATGAAAGAATAAATATAGAAGCAGCACCTGGAACTAGATCAATGGTGAACTTCGCTTCCCGATATGAAGGTAAACTAGGTAGTTCGGCAGGAGATACATCTAAGAATTTCCTAACCACAGTAATGTCCTGCGCATTTTGCTCAGTTCGGGTATTAATGACATGGGTCAAATAGGCCTCACATCTACCCTGCATCAACCTCAATGCACTCATGCAGGATATCATCCTGGCTGGCACTGCTAGAATAATTCCTCTGAATACTAACCTCGACTGACTAGGAGATTCTAGTACTACCTCCATGATGTAGCAGTTCATAATAGCCCTATGATCAATGAGCCAATCCATGCCTAAGATAATATCTATCTCTCTCAGCTGTAATATAATTAAATCTGCCTCTAACTCCTCTTGATCAATCCTAATCAAGCACCCCTTACAGACTTCTCCTATAACTTCTCCTATAATACTACCTATCAGTGTATTCACCTCTAGTACATACTGTAATATCTCCCTATTACAATGCAGTCTACATGCTAGATGCGGTGTGATAAAGGAGTGTGTGGATTCTAGATCTAGCAATGTAAATGTCTTATGATCATAAATAAAGAGTGCACCTACAACAACATCTAGTGAGTCTTGAGCCTTCTGCCTGGTCATAGCATATACTTAAGCCTGGGACTCCGATCGACTGCTTCACACCTCAGTCCTCCTCGAAGGACTCCTAGAGCTCACTCTGCCTCTACCTCAGCCTCTCTGTCCAGACCCACTACCTCTGCTCTGCTGGACTGTAACAGCACTCCTAGATCCCCCACTCATACCAGACTGAGCTCCCAAAGTAGCAGGACAATCTCTAATCTGGTGATCAAACGAGCAGCACATAAAACAAGCTCCAGACAGTTTCCAGCACTCTCCACTGTGCCTCTTCTCACAATACTCATGCGGGGGCCATTGACTCCTCACTGTACCTCTTCCACTGCTTAATTGTACAATGCCACCCCTCTGCATGAATCCTGATCGTCCAAATCTTGACTGCCCTGATCCAACTGGTGGTCTAAAAGCTCTATTATGGAACTTACTGAATCTTCTGCCAGAACCACTCTGACCCTCACTAGACCTCTTCATTCTTTACCCTTGTCCTGTCTTTGCTTGTCTCTCGCTCAGTAGCTGCTCAATTATGATCAAAGCAGCTCTCAACTTAATGAAACTACTTAGGTCTGAAAGCGTCAACCTTGTTCTGATCTCCATATTGAGCCCGTCCTCAAATCTCCTACACTTGTCTTTTTCTATAGGGATCAAAGCAGTAGCATAACTCATCAACTCGTTGAACCGAATTTCATTTTTTGCCACCGACATCCTGCTTTGCTTCAATTCCAGGAACTCCTTCATCTTTCGATCCAAGTAAATCTTGGGCATGTAGTTTTCCCTGAAGGTCCTTAAAAAGTCTTCCCACTTCAGGTGGCAAGGCCTAGTGGTATTGTCTAGGACAGTCTTCCACCACTGGTAAGCTGGGCCCTGCAATAAGGACATTATGCAGTCAAACCTCTCGTCTGGCTCACTGTCCATCTGATCAAAAACCCTTTATGTCCTCTCTAACCATGCTTCGGCCTTAGCAGGGTCTATGCTACCATAGAAATCTATAGCCCCCTGCTTTTGCAGCCTATCATACCTCCTCTCCCTTCTCTCGAGAACTCTAGGAGGCATTTCCTCTGATTGAGGTATCGAGGACTACCTGCGAGTTCTTATTGATTCTAGGTCAGCTGGTTCTCCCACTTGATCACCTAAAGTGGATGATCTATAATAAACAATAACTTCAATTATTATCCACATTTCTCATGATATTTCATACTTAACATTTCTAGATATCCCTATGGATGTCAAACTATGCTTTGATACCACCAACTGTAGCACCCTTTACCTTAGGATATATACCGGGATGCCCTGAGGACATTCCAGTACATAACTTATGATAATGATGCACTATGATCAATCACAACATTCACTTTCCCTGGCATCAAATATCTTATTCTCTTATGAACGTCATTAAGAAATTCAAAATATTTTAAAACCAAAAATTTTCTCATTTCATTTCATAAAAACCGAAGGTCTACAATATGTCTTTCAACATTCCCTACATGTACAACATCACAGCCTAATACAAAAAGTTACTACATGAAGGAGGAAAATACACAAAATGTATCTAATTTGTCTATATCCAGCTGACTGACCTTTGAGCCATGACTTCTCTTCACAAATCACAAGTCTACACTGCTTGTAGCATCTCTCAGTAGCTAGAGTCGTCTCTCGGTCTTGAAAAATCAACGTTGTAATTTTGATAAGGTTTGCGAACTCAATGAGATAACCATCAGCGATGGTCCACTCAATTTATGCATCACATCAATACATACAACATATATTTCACAAATTTGCATAATTATTCACAATTCGCATTCTCACTCAAGAGTAGACAATTTAGCATCTCAATCAATCAAACATCCTTAATAAAATGCATATGAAATGCTCATGTGACTCTTTTCCAATTATTATATTGTTGTGACTGAGTGCCTAAACTGTCCCATATCCATTGTGAATACCGGGCTCATTTATGCTATCCCTTATCTGTTGGAAATACATGGCTCATTTTACATAGGGAGCCTTTGGCTCTTATTTACATTTGGAGCTTTAATGTTGGACCCCGAACTTTAATTGGACGTCAGAATTATTAAATGAGGAATTAGTGATGTTAAATGTTTATTTGGGTAATGTGAATTGGAGAAATTTTAAATGATATTTGGGGGTTAAAGCGTGAAATGGGTTTTTGTGTAT
>JANIPM010322559.1:0-14818 GCA_027478405.1 Erythroxylum cassinoides | reverse complement strand
TTAATTAACCTTCTATGACATGAATATCTACTTGAATAAAATTTGTCAAATATGTTATCAGTTAAAATTTTAACAGAAAAATTTCACAAAATTAGGTATTTTTCTTTTCAAAATAAATATTAAAGATTTTTTAATTTAAAACATCTAGAAATTTTCTCGAATTAGAAATTCACAAAAAGTTTCCTTCTATTACCCTAAAAAATAAACTATTATCACTATTGTCATTGGCATTAACAATGACAATAAGCCGATCCATAGGTTCAAACTCAGGTGATTTTAATTGGGCTTGAGTCTAAGCACCCCAAGCTTGGACGCAATCGGAAACAAAAATTTTTTTTGACACTTTTGATTTTAAAAAATTCATTTTGAAAAAATTGAGCCATCCCTAATTGGCATAAAAATAGCTACTATTCACCTATTTAGTTTCCCCACCTAGAAGCAAATTGCCGAATGAATTTTAAGTTGTAGTATCTTATCTAGATCAGATAATTTAATATTGCATAACAGGAGATTCTTCTATGAATAATAAAAATTATAGACTCCAAGTCCAGAAAAACAGGTGCTGCAATGGATGGAAAACAAAACAAGCTAGAATTTATCAATTTAAGTGCCTCCAGGATGTGAGATACATACCTCATTGAACTTAAATAGAAGAGGACGTGAATCCTTGTCAAAGGTTGTCGGTTTCTTAGATGTGGCATCGGTATTCTGAGAATCTCTATTTATCTTCCTAAACCTGGTTTAACAACAAAGAAACAAAGATCAAGATTGCAACTTGGAATGTGTTCTTTCCATAAATCCTGCCATTTGAGTTTGCACAAATAGCCACTCAACTGTTTTTACTGCATAAAAGCAGCCGCTTTAGTAACTGGTGCATAGTGAGAACTGAAGGCAACATGAAATTATGTATCAATTGATGAATGCCAGTTTTTACTACAAAATACAGGAAACTGCAAGGTGATGTAGAATCACATAATACTGGTATACGTATCTAGACAAGAAACGTAGGAAACTTGGTAGACAATCCATTCTAGTGTCGGATTGTCATCTAGTGAATATGCACATTAATATCCAAGAAGGTAAGCATGGAGAAAGACAGGAATGGACATTGATAAGATTCACACCTGTCAAAGAAATTGGTGGAGCCGCGAGAATTCTTTAAATTTGACAGGGATTTGTGTTTCATAATAGTCTTGGCACTTCCACTAGAGTCCAAAGTTGACAAATTTGCGCCACTTGTGTTACTTGTCCCTGGACATAACACATTCATTCCATTTTGAGCCTTAACAACAGTAGAAGCTGCGTGATCAGTTTCTGCAGATGGTACGACACTATTCTTGCACTCTAGCTCCAAATATTCCCTATTGCATCCATTTGTAAGATGCATAGAGCGGCTTACTTGCAAAATTTTTTGTTTTGCAACCTGAAAATAAGATTTATTTGAAACTAAATTTCTAGTATGTGATAAAGTTAAGGAGCAGTGCCCCTCGTTACAAGATCCATGTAATTGCTACCGTCATAGTTCCTTCAAATGTAATGGAATAAAAGAAGTGGAAATTATGATCATGATCCATGAAACTTGCAATATAATGATCGGGAGATAAATAGAACCAAAAAGAAACTTTATAGTGGAATACCATTATGGATGCAGCCATCCTTCTACTAGAAGGATTAACTGCGATAGAATAATCTCCTTCAGACCATGACATAAGCATGGAAAATGCCAGGGCTCCCAAAACTCTAGATCAAAATCAATATTCTACAGTTTTGAAATTTGATATATACATGAAGTAGGTTAGACGTATAACTTAATAGCATGATTATGTTTTTTCTATTTTTCTATAAAGAAATATATTTTGATTGAACAGAAGTAGACATTGAATGACATCCAGTGATATAATAGATGACATGAACATGCCAATACATAAGAGATACAGAAAAAGTAATTCAACAAGTCCCGAGCTACTACACCTTCGTTCAGTTTAATTCTATCTATTTTATTTATTTCAACTGAGTCTTAAACCTATTTAAAAACTATCAAACATGTAAGTTAAGTACCAATCAACTATTAATATAATTAATATTTATTTATTATTAGTTTTAATAAATGATTAAAAAATTTAACCAATTTTACTAATTCAATCATAAAAATCTTAAATCAATTAACTTTTTATTTAATTTATTTTAAAAAATTTTATTGTTAAAAAATGATTAGTTTATTAAATAATTGATTAATTTTTATAAATTAATAAAAATCTTATAAATTAGAATAAATCAATTAATTTTTATCTAATAATCTCTTTTTTCAATTAAACTTTAAAATTTTCAATAAATAAGAACATTTTCAATCATATTTTAAATTAACATAATTGTCACCATGTTTAATTCCAGGAATCATAGGAAAAACTTGATCGACATGGAACCATGTTAGCTGTCACAAAAATCAAAGGAGGTATGGAGTGGATAAATGCCTCACCTCATGAACCAAAACTTGTTTCACAGCTAACGGGAGTACAAAATGACCAGAACTGTAACCCTGTTTAATTCTAGTAAAGCCATCATGTTACTTGTCGTAAAGGAATGGAGAAATTTCAGAACTAGAAGTAAATTAACAAACGGAAAAAAAATTGCCGACCTTGAAGTTGATTAAATCACAAATGGGAGGATCAAATGAAAGCATTGAGGCATCCAAGGCAGCATCATGTTCCTGGTTACAGGAAAGAGGACCGTTCTTTGTGTTTCTATATGTTATGGAATATGCCACCATTATGCTGATTAATTGAGCCAAATCATTCCTCTCTTTTTCTGACAGTAAGTGCAATGCGACCTGAAAAGGTGCGAAAACGATTATGAAATAGACAAAGATATTGCAATTATTGTGGATGTAACGTGACCTAAAGCTACTAAAAGATTTAATTGGTCTCTGAGCTCAATAGATAATATTGTTCATGCTATTGTATTTGCTGAGGAAGCTATTGAAAACCCAGATCTTTAGCTACTGCATTTCTGTCTCTCTTCTTGCGTCTGTCATTGATTATATGCTTTCTAAACCAAGCTTTTACCAAAACCTTTTGTTATTAGTTCATCAGCCACTAGACCAGGTATAGATTCTCCCACCAAGCAGGATAATGTGTAATAGGATTTGTCCAGACGCACAAATTTTTTGGTTGTTACTTTCAAGCAGATAATGCATCGGGAAAGGCAATCATGCTAAATTTAAGGCAACTTACCGGCTTTAGAGTTGCTGGTGAAAGAATATGAAGCAAAGGAGATACTAAATCTTCGACAACAGATTTAGTTGACAAATGCCTGGATATGTATGGCGGAATTTTGCTTTGCCAACTCCTTAACATGTCCGTATTGTCCATCATTGTCGTTCGGTATCTGAAGGCTCAAGCATGTGATAATAAGAATATGCCAAATTTAAAATTCAAACCGGATTTGGAAATAAAATTTCCAAGTACCTTTGATAAGACTTCGGCCACTCAATGTTAGGTTTTTGAACATCAGATACAAGACAGTGTACAGTAATTGCAAGAGGAGTCTGGTACACTGAATAGAAGAGCACAGTGGAGAGATGTTTCAGCTTTTGAAAAGGAACAAAAATGAAAATTTATCACACATTTACCATTAAGGGTAAACTGCTGCATTTGGAAAATACGTTGATTTATTAGATCCGAGATACCAAAGCCGTTGAAACATTTAACCTATAAATAAGCCAATGATTTGTTTTAGCATAAGCATTTGCTTAAGGAACATAAAGGATTCATCAAGGATAATGAACTATTACTGTCTTTTGCATCAGCGGATCATGATACTGAAGCTGCAGAATGTTGTCATGCATGCCATCCATAATAATGTCATAATCACCCCTGCAAATTTGTTTAACATTCAAGCATGAGCAGCCACAATTTTAAAAGGATTATAAATATAAAATGAAATTAATGGTATACAATTTACCTGTTGGATATGAGGGAGTACAAAAAATCAAATCCACTGGACTTTTTGCAACTGCTACTACCAGATTGCTTAACCTTTCTTGTTTTCCTCTTTTGGAAAATCTGCAGAAAATTTAAGAAATTCAAATGATATACTTCTATGCAAACCAATGCATAGTTAGTTTCCTCCCCATGTATTCTTTACATCACCTCTTTCCAGATATCAAAAACACTTCTTGAGATGTCCTTCTGACCAACCACTTGAGAACCTATTTCCAACTGAGGCCCAAAAAGTATGTTAATTCTTCAATAAAGTCGGCAGAATATAGGAGTTACAGTAATAGCATATCAGAATTCTTCTAAACTATCAATTAATCCCCAAAAATTCCTCACACAAAATTCAACTTGACAGGAAAAGGGATGACTTTTGATCCTTTTCTCTACCAACATACTGCCATAGCCCAAAGTTAATACAGACCACAAAGTTAAATTGGATTGTCTGTAAAAAAATAACTAGATACTTACCAATAGATTGGTGATGAAGCTGGGTCTAGTTATTGATTGCAGACGCTAGTTATCATAACCAACAATGACCTTACTTTATAATCAAATATCCTTTAAGTTCTCCAACATTTTGACAGTTCAAATCGCCAGTGAGTTTAAGAACGCATAACTTTATTGTAGACTTACCGCATTAAGAGTTTCCTTTTTCTTGTTAAGAAACTGAAGGGTGTTCAAGCAGCAGCGAATATCACATTCTGCAAGGTGACAGTGAAAAATAACTAGTTTTTTTAAAAAATTTCAGAGATTTCATTATAAAATTATATATACAATCTAGAGGAAAAAAAAACTAGTATAATCCAAAATATCTAGATTACAGAGATAACAAAAGATCACTGGGACCAAAGAAGTAAATTTCATAATAGCAATTCTTATGAGACAGATGGATTACATAATGATACATTTTCATGTAAGCTCTTTCACTCAAATTTCACGTTGGGACGAACTCATGGAACTTCTTATGACTTATGAGACATGAATTACATGTGAGAAGTAAATTAAGAAATATCACATTTTAATTCATGAAATTACGATTAGCATCTCACAGAAATGGATAAGCACAGTCTCACCAGTGTGCTCTGCAAGTGCAGTAAGTGCAATGGAACTTGTTCTGATACCCTCCTGGTTACATATATATTTGAGCCTACAATGATAAATTGTCAGAAAAAAATAAAGGAGCGATTTGGTAGCTATCAGAAAATCATTTAAATCAAAAAAGTTAAAAGTGTAAGCTGTAAGACTATCTTTTATAAACTCTAATATGTCCCCAAACTCGAAAGTCTTTTGGCTTGCCAAGAGTGGAGAAAGCACAAGCCTGGACCTAAAGTTGAAAATAAAGCTTAATTTTAAACTTGTACTGAAACTCAAATTCAATTTTAACATACAACAAGAATATGATAACACCTATTGGTCATAAAAGTTCAGTAACAATAGCAAGAAAGCATTCAACCTTCGTCCATGAATGATGCGAAAACCGAATCATATAACTGTAACATCAGCTCTAAGATATGCCATTTCACGACTGGAAGTTCATTTGGTTGTACATGCAAGGAATCACAAATCCAAATCTAGAGATAGATTTTCATGTGATAAAGAAGGAACAAAATAATACGTTATGCCTCATATTCTGTTGATATATTTATTATACTTGTTTACTTGTCTGAAATGTTTTCAGAAACGCTTTTATGTTCCTTCCCATCTCCTCATTAGAAAAGAGAAAAGGAGAAACTTTTATTAACTGAAACTTCCTTTAAACTATAAAACAATTAAAAAATTGCTAGTTAAAATGCATAACAAATTCCTGGTGTAGGCATTTTAAATTACTTTTCAGCACATTTCAAAGTGTTTTCCCTACCCCCACACAGAAAAGAATATCCGAGAATCACTATTGAATCTCGTGATAACCTAAGGTCCATTTCACTAAGATGATCTATGCCGTTACATGCATTAAACTATGAAAGTAGAGACCATATGAGTGAATGGATAAATATGTTGAAATATGCACTGCAATGACTTCTCAAACAATATTTAAATAAGGCGTTTTAAAGGATTTTGATTATTAGAATTCAATTCTTCGCAGATTTACAAATTTTAGTACCTCATGAGAGAAGTTCTTTGGGATGGCTGATATTCATTTGAAGCTTTAGTAAACTTTGTTCTTGTAAGGTCCATATTTCAACTGAAAGAGATTCACTAAGGTTTCATATTCTGACAATCCTTGGAGATACAAGTACATTGTTACTGTCAATGTCCCTATTTTGCTTCTTCTTGCTCCTATTGTAATATAATGTCCCATTACTTCTCCAGGAGTTCATTTACAATTTGAAGTGTTAAACCAGGAGTGATTTTCATGTTTTGGTCTTGTACACTGCTCGTATTGTCTTTGTTAAAGGAAAACATGATAGTAAAGAAAAATAAATTAGCTGGGCTGACGTTTAAGAATCAAACTTTAAGGAAATAGAAAAGCATGGATACAACACGTTTGATTAAATTTTGTAATTGAGAGTAAAGTTGCCAAGCATAAGCTCATAGCTTTTAACAAGAATGCATGGGTCTGAAGAAAAACTAGGAAGGTAGATTGAAAATTAAGCAAGCAGGTACTGTGATCAATATGGAAGCTTCAATGAGCACAATTGAAATAACATAAATATATATAAATTATCAAAAACCCATTACCTGTTAACCACTCGACTGACTGCCGGTTGAACAAATATATGAACCCTGCAAATTTTCAAAAAGAAATTGCCAATATAGTAACAGGTTTAAACCCTTAAGAATTAGCACATTGTTGAAATGTAAAAAATGACGGATCAAGTAAAATATAGCTATCAGGTAAACGTAGGTCCATAGCATCAAAATGCATCAAGATATCAAGAAAAGCCATAACTCCAGCAATCTCAAATAGAAAATCTGTATCGTAGAAGAAGAAAAATACAATTACTCCCAGATTGAATCAACTGGTATCAGTGCAGGTAGGTTAACTATAACAACACTGGAAAGAACGTAACATCCCAGACAAGTACTTTAGATAGAAGTTTGTTGACAAAAGCAGTTAACTGCTTGCTTGGTAATCATTATAAAACCATGTTGTGAAATTATTTGGAAAAAAAACAATCTGGCATATTTGATAAAGGTATTATATAAGTAAACAATAAATGCATAAGGTTAAAAAAGAATAAAGATTATTAATAACAGTCTAAAGATTGAAGTCACAAATAACGTAAAGATAAGTTCATTATAGTCTTGGTTAATAGTAGGTTTTCCTCAAATAATGGTTCGGAAAGAAACATGTAAAGAAAAGTGCTTCGTCATCAAAATTAACCAATCAACTGAAGATCTGCTTCCTTTTCTTTTTTGTGCAAACCTGCCTTTAGGCCCCTAAAGCAGCTCAAAAAGCAATGCTAAATGCAACAAAATAGTTTTCGTTATTCCTAATAAACCAGGAAACAATGAGACTCAGCAATCAAAGAATTATTTCTTAGACTCTGGTAGAAGATTTCTTTAAAAGCAATAACTTACTTTGCTACCTGACGTAAAGGTCTTAGTGCAGGTGCATATAGGTCATTGCATATGCAAATCACCTACATAGAAAGCCAATTATAAACATTACAATTTATAAAGAAAAGAATTTACCATTAAATGTTTCTTTAGGATCATTTCAAACATACAGGTCTTGACAATGACACTGTTTTTCGCAGCCTCTTTTTTGAGGATATACTTCGGGTGTGCTCTTCTTCAGCAAAATTTTCCTTTGCAGTATCTGAATTCCTTTCTGTAGAAACCTGCAAGAGCATACAAGTGCAATATATGTTGTAAATCATGAATTTAAACTCACATTGCATGTTCATATCCTTTAAAAAGTTCGAATTCCAAGAAAAGAAGAATTTCAAATTCATATAAAACCATATGAGATAAAGAGCTATGTACAGTATCCTTGTCAGGTGACAAATCCAGGGATGATTCAATGGTCAAAGAAATTCACTTGTTAAAAATGTTGCACCCAGTAGGAATCTTAAATAGCTTTATTGGTTGAATCGCATATACCAGCAAATGTTGTTGATGTAGGACAAGTTGAACTTGTTAGAAAATAGCGCAAGAAATGTAGCATTAAAGAGAGAAACAGGGATAGAAGTTGAATCCAAGGGGAAAAGGATGTTCAGAACAAAACCAAAGAAAAAGCAGAGTACATACAAAAAAAAATCAAGATTAGGAAGCTAAGTCTTCAAGATCAATTAACAAATAACTAGAATATGCTTTAAATTGAGGCTAAACCCTTATTTATTAAGGTCTAGACTAATTTCCTAATAGGAACAAAAGTGTTTCTTGTCCAGGTAGAAATCCTACTACACCCTGCATACTAGCATGGAAAGACTTCAACTTGAAATAAAGCAATTAAAATTGTAGTATACTTCTAATTAAGACTAATAGAATCATATGACAATTGTTCCACACATCGCTTGCCATGCAAACTGCAAGTTAAACTAAGTTTAACTATCAGTATTAGATTCCATTTCCTATAAAACATCACGCACAAATTTAGATTCCCACTCATCCTATCACTAAGCTCTTCGCTCTAAAACATAAAACATAGACAAATACAATCTTATGTTCTCCACATGTTTAGGAAATATTAACCAGTGCTAGCATGTATATATTTTGGAGGTACAAGGGGAGAACATCAGGCTCCAACCCAAAAGCCACAAAGCACATCATTATGATACTACAATCACGGTAGCACAAACTGGTAGAATCAAGCACGAAAGAAGTTTTCCAGTAAGAGCAAGAAAGGAAAAAGAAAAAGATAAGAAGAAAGTAGCAAGTTTAATGTGCAGAAAACACCAACAAACAAAAAGAATACCCTGAGCTATTCATCTGACAGGTGTCACCAGAAATAGAAGAAATATTTCTCCGTACCATTTTCAGAATAACCTCCACAGCACCTTTTCCTTCACCAAGAGCTCCGTCGATTTCATCAATCACCTGAAGAAATAAATTGTTTATCATGCATATCACACATAAGTAAACAAGTCCAACTTGGAACACCATCACTAACCAAACACTTGGGCTTTGAGTCAGAAATCACAGAATTCATCTGGACCACATCAAGGATTTTAGCTTCTATGCTAGACAAGGATCTATCATCACTAGCATTGACCTACAATATCAAAACTTTTAGTAAGAAAAAACACAATAAGGATGTTTCAAATAATAAATAGAGAATGTCATGTGATAAACTGTAGCATAATGAGTGAGGATCCAAAATCTCATCTTAAGGGCAATGGAGGAAGATAAGTAACCAAATATCTTGAAGATATAAACTAAAAATCCTAGGATCACCACAAGATTCCTATGATAAATTCTCATCCTAAAACTCGTATTCATCAACGCATTACTATTCAACACTTGTAGAGACATGCTGAAAATCTTAGCAGTTTTAAAAGTAATAATAAGACCACCTCAAGCAACCATGATTGTGCATGCCTATGGCTCCTTAGAAGTAAGCACACAAACCTCCACAACTCGATATCCACAATGCTTAGCAGCAACATGAGCAAGAGTGGTCTTTCCAAGCCCTGGGGGACCACAAAGTAAAAGGATCTGCAATGGGCATAAGATTCAATAACAAATTGTTTAGAAATTTGAAGCTTCAAATCAAAAGGAGAAGCTGCAATAAGAAGACGAAAGCATACAAAGAATGTAATTCATATAATATGTCTTGGCATTGCGTTGGATATCTAGTGATAATTGTTACCTATAACTAAATGAGCGAAAAAGAGAACATAGCAGCAATGATAACAACAAAAATGATAGGTAATCAAGGGCCCAAGCTAGCACCTTGCCTCTTACATTTATTCTTGTTCATATAAATTGATTCCGTAGATGTCAAGGTTTTGAAAGTAGTTGCAACCACAAAGAAAATTTCGTGAACACAGGCATTGCAGGAGTTATGTTACATATTCCAAGCATTCAACTGAGAAATTTTGTTAAGAAGAACCAAGTCTGGTTGGGAAATGGTCTGAAAAAAAAGTTGAGTATACTTCATGGGATGCTCTGTTATGGCCACAAAGATGGTACCACAATACCATAATTTGTCTCTGTAAGAAGCTGAAATACATGTGTATATGCTATGCTTGTCTAGAGTGCTAACGGTTAGAACCACAACAAAGATATTGCAGCGACAATTGCACTTGCAGTCTGCAATTTGAATCTTGATTCATGCATCTCAAGGCAGAAGAGAATATCTGAGTCTGAACATAGCATAGATGATGCTATTTACTGAGATTCCATAACAAGAATTTGCTGCTTGTATTTGATTCTAGAGCTAGTCTGAACATAGCATCAAGGATCTTATTTATTGAAATCTGATTCTAGTACAAAAAATCTAATTGTGATGAACAGATTTATCTATGTACTAACTTTTCCAAAATAAAAAACAAAAGCACTGTTGAAGTTGTCCCTGGGACCCGGGAGTTCATATCCAGCAGATGCATGCAATAGTTACCATTAAGCAACAAAGATGCAACGTCCAATTAACCATCCATCCGTTTACAAAAGTGGCGTCTATTTTCCACTTGGATGAGCCACGGGAGTTCATATCCAGGAGATGCATGCAATAGTTACCATAAGCAACAAAGACGCAACATCCAATTAACCATCCATCCGTTTACAAAAGTGGTGTCTATTTTTCACTTGGTTGGATGAGCCACTGCTATCATATTCTTTTTTAGCATCATGCAGAAAGACTTCACAGGAATGCTTCTATATTCCATTATACCAAAGCACACATGTATGTAATTTTTGCTTCATGATTTCTTGATCATAATTAATTCTCTAAAGTTGCAATTACATAAGTTTTGGCATATATAAAATTTCACATCATATCAAGTAACTTTTCACCTCTCCAACAGTACAGATACAGTTTTGGAAGTGAGAAAGGAACTTCTAATTCATCATTTACATAATTCAACCAATAACATAAAGATTTTGATACCTTCTTTTCAGTTTGTAAACATCTCCCTTAACTCCATCAGAAATCATGTTTTGCAGATTCATTCTCTAAAGGTAACAAGAAAATGTTTCGGCATTTGATCTTGCTCATAGAAGTAAATTTGTCCTATTTGGGATAAAATGTCCCATTTCAATCAAACATTATGTTATGTAAAGAGATACATGAAGTAATGAGTAATGAGATCTTGAAAGCCATGATTTACCAGTCTATTAACATATCACCTTTGTCAAATGTGAAATTTGAGAAGTACAAGTGTATCCCTCACTGGAACATAAGAGAGAGTAGATAACATGCATGAATTCTAACACATGACGTGCATGAATTCTAACACATCAATACCATGCATTGCCTATTGTTTCTATTTCAATTAAATAAATAAATTCATAAAACTTGTGGCTGACCTTCTGCTCCGGTGGACCAGTGAGGCTTGATTTCTTGTACCACATTTCCTGGAACCCTTGTAGATTGTTTACATTATGCGAACTACTAGAATTTGAAGTGTTCCCAGTGGAAAATCTGTGTCGCCCAGTCTTCCGCAGGAATGCTGCATCAAAATGCTTTTGATGTTGAGCAACAGAAGAATGGCGTCTTAAAGCAGACAAAACCTCATTTGATGTACTCCTTATTTCAGACCCAAAAACAGAAGAATCCCATTGTTTCAACCATAAAAGGACCTGCAGTGGGATGCCGTGTACAGTTTAAGCAATTATAACAGATGTTCAACAAAATTGATGCCTTAGAACAATATGAACCAGTTTGGACAAGCATAAATACATAAGGGTTTTAGATATTAATTGCCACATACCTCACGATTTGTCTGTTCATCACTAAGCAGTTCAGTAAAGGAACTTGGAGAATATTTGTCCACCCAAAGTTGTTCATGCACATGAGTTTCAGGATGAAACTCGTCGCTCTGAGCATCAGAACTAGCATTCAAGGCCTTCAGCACAACAAATCATGCAATAAGATATCTTATAATTAAAAAAAAAGATATAACACTGATAAGATTTTGACCTCATAAACACCAATATCTTATTATACACCCTTGACCAACCAGACTTCTCATTAGTTGTATACTCTTCTACATGTTTATTCGGCCAAGAAAAATAAACTTGCCAAGATCCCAAGTACAGAAGTAGGCCATATTCTTTAAGATCAGACCTCACTAAAACTACGCATTAACTCATGAGGTAAATCTCTACATTTAAACCATGGGATAATATAAAGATTATTGATGCACATATTTACTCTAGCTTTTACGTTGTATAAGCAAATGCTTCCATCACAGTTCACACATACCGTTTATCCACAAACTTAAACAAGAAATTTTCCTGCGTAGGAGGTGATTTCATAGCATGTTAAAGATATTTGGCTACTTACACACTAACGTTCAAAAAGTACACACCATGACACATACCCTGGTGAATGCCTCTTGATCCACTCTTTGCATTAGAACATTGACAGGTTCTGACATGAGACCTGCAAATTAGGAAGAATCAGAAGCTATACAACTAAGAAATTAAAATTATTTAGGAGGCATCATGAGAAGTATGACGTATGTGCAACCAAAATAAAAGGTTATTCCAGCCTTTGATTAAGCAAACATGTGTTTCGCATGCAACTAACAATTTATAAAGATGAACCAGTATCAATTACTTGAAGAAGAAGAACAAGCAGAAGAAATATCAAACAAATATATCAAATTCTCCAAAATTCCAGCACTTTCTCAGCAAAATTAGGAACTGACCAATAATAACATCACAGAATGAAGGGAATTGGAAATAGTATCACATTCACTACCATTTGATTGAATTCTCATGGAAGCCTCTTCCTTCGATACTCTACATAGTTTAGCGTAAACCCTATCATTACCACCGGGAGCCGTCACGGGAAAGAAGTCGCCATCAATTTCCGAAGCGTACTTATATAGAATCCTCTCCTCTTGTTCCTCCTCCTCCCCCGTAACAATCTCCTCGTTCTGCTTCGGTGGCGAGTAGAGAAGCCAATCCTCGTCGACCTCCACATGGCGAGTTTTATTTTTCTTCCCATCCGATGAGAGCGTTGAATCAGGGGGACGCTTGCAAGCCTCGATCTGGGGAGATTGAGGCAGTTGCCGTTCATGGGTTTGTTCTTCGTGAAGATGATGAGAGTTGGCTTCGAGCCACTCCAACTCGTCTGGAAGAGGAATGTCCATGTCCATGTCCATGTCCATGCCCATGCCCATGTTCAATTCCACGTTCATGTTTGTCTATGTTTAATTGTGAGACAGCGTTTAAGGCAATCCCGAGTAGGAAAAGCAGGGTTTTTTTTTTAATTTGGCGGGAGAGGCTCGGAAAGAAGCGGGAAAATTAATTAATGCGTTCCATTAAAAATAACATTCATATTCGAAGGCCACGTTTGAAGTTAGCCATTGCCCTTGGTTCATGTAATGTGCATATGACTAGATAAGTGGGTGACCAGCGATAAAACACAAGGTCCCCATCAAATTTTTATGGTAGTCCTACTATTTTCATAAAATTCTCTCAAACTAATAATATAATAATTAATAAAGGTCTTTTATAGCCTTGTATGAAATATTATACATACGTACGTACATACTAAGAAAAGTTGTTAATGCCATTAAAAATAGTATTATATACCAATGACACTTTACATCAATATACTTAGACCTAAAACAAAATGTTGGATTCTTGCCAAAAAGAATAACACTCTGATTATTACATAATAACATATATCTCCTTCTGTATAAGCCAAGTTCTTACAAAAACTTTCTCATCCAAATTAGCTCATACTTGTTTTGGTAAAAGCAACGAATTTCACCTCTATAGTTGATAACGCAATACATTTTTGCAATTTATATTATCAAGCAAAGGCTCCTTGTATAAAGTTAATCAAATAATATGAAATGGATCGCTTTGAGTGAATATCTCTTATATATAATTCAAATAACCCATAAGGATTAGATTCTCACTTTTAAAGAAAAACTTCAAATTAGGTGTACCTCAAAGATAACTTATAATCCACTTTATTGAATTTCAATACTCCCTTATTGGATTTGAAAGATACCGACTAAATGTAAAATAAAATGAGTAATATCTGGCTTGGAGCATACCATTACCTACACTAAACTACCAGTTATTGATAAATAAGGAACTCTATTTGTATCTTCCTGCTCACTCTCATTTGAGGGAATTTGTGTATTACTTAATCAAAAGTGTGTAACAAAAATATTGCTTTCCACAAATTATGTTGGCTCTATTTCTTTCATAGAAAAAGACTTACTTCTATTTGCTAATTTTGGAAGAATTTTGACCAACAATAGGTAAGTCATCTATATGGAACAATAAAATGATAAAATCTTTATTATAGAATTTTTGCACAAATACACAATAGGGTCGGAGGAAGTTTTTTTTTAATAGTTTTGCTCTCTATAACAAACTCAAACTTATTATACCACTGTCTCGACACTTATCAACTCTTTTCATTTGAATGTAACTTTTGATAATCAATCTACAGTAAAATCTCAATAAATAAATATTCGATAAATTAATAATTTCGATTAAATATTAATTTTCTCCAGTTTCGATTTGGGTCAATAATAACCTTGCTAAATGCATAAGATAATAGTTTAAAAAAATTAATTGAGGCCCACTGAAAATATAAAATAATAATTCATTAAATAAGTATAAAAATTACATATATAATACATAAAATAAAGCACTTCCTAAACAATTTTTATTTCAAATTTTATACTTTCCTAAAATATGTATCTATAGTCAATTGATTATTCTTTCTATGCGAACTAAATTCA
>JANIPM010322350.1:0-14819 GCA_027478405.1 Erythroxylum cassinoides | reverse complement strand
GATATCACCGTCGATGTTGGGTTTGGGTCACGCAGGAGTGGGGTGTTACATCTTAGGATCGACTCCGCGGCGAATGATCCTTGTGCACCGCTGCGCGCACGCATGCATGCGCCGCAGCGAGCACGTTTAGATCCTCCTAAGTTGCCATCATGCTTTTCTTGCCTTCTCTACTCTTCTTTGTTTTTTTCTTTAGAGTAGGACATTCGGACTTGTAATGTCCAAGTTGATTACACTCGTAGCTCGACTGGGGCTTGTTTATGCTATTTTCCCTCTTTAAAGTATAACCGTAAATGGCCGTAGCAAGAGCCCACGTCCTTGATTGGTCGGTCGACGGTGCCGGTCATGAGTGCAACGCTATAACTGATGTGTTTTTTATGGGAAACTAGCAATTTGTGACCAACTTTATGAACATTTCCAGAAAACATCACAGATTGCGCATTTTTGTGACATTTTATGCACGTTTTCGGAATGTGCATTTTCATGACGTTTTATGCACGTTTAGAAAAAAATGTCACAAAATGTGCATTTTCGTGACGTTTTATGCACGTTTCCCAAAAAGGTCGCAGAATGTCATAAAATGTCACAAAAAGTCACATTTTGCGACTTTTTTTGGAAACGTGATTTTTGTGACGTTTTATAAATGTTTCCAAAAAATGTCACAAAATGTGCATTTTTTGATGTTTTATGCACGCTTTCAAAAACGTCACAGAATGTGCATAAAACGTCACGAAAATGTACATTCTGTGATGTTTTTTGAAAACATGCGTAAAACGTCATGAAAATGCACATTTAAAAAACGTGTCTAAAGCGTCACGAAAATGCACATTTAAAAAACGAGTTGTGCCCATTCGTTCGAGAATAGGTCTTAGACTGAAGTCGTTTGTCTGACCTTTCGTCTGATATGGTTTAACTTTTCGTCTTGTCGACGTGCACGTGACGAACGAAATGGTTCCACTCTTACCCAAACAAAAGCACATATTCATGCTCAGAATCATTTTATCAACAAGATATGCCTTATTTGTAAGATGGAAGACCTGTTGATATGGTTTTCAACCCATTAGGACATTTGGATACATTTCTTGTGAAGGAAGTGCTGCCACAATTTGAAGTGAAACACACGTTAATACAATGCTTGAAAAACGATATAAGAATGCACGAGAAGGGTTCTGTGACATTTTTTGGAAACGTCGATAAAATGTCACGAAATTGCACATTCAAAAAACCTGCATAAAACGTCATAAAAATGCACATTCAGTGATGTTTTTTAGAAACGTACATAAAACGTCACAAAAATGCACATTCTATGACATTTTTTGGTAACATGCATACAACGTCACAAAAATGCACATTCTGTGACCTTTTTTGGAAACGTGCATAAAATGTTGCGAAAATGCACAATCAAAAAATGTGCATAAAACATTGCAAAAATGCACAATCTACGATCTTTTTTTGGAAACATGCATAAAATGTCACGAAAATGCCCTTTCTGTGACGTTTTTTGAAAGCGTGCATAAAACATCATGAAAATGCACCTCCAAAAAAGTGCATAAAACGTCAAAAAATGCACATTCTGTGATGTTTTTTGGAAACGTGCATAAAACATCACAAAAAATGCACATTCTGTGACATCTTTTGGAAATGTGCATCAAACGTCATGAAAATGCACATTAAAAAAACATGCGTAAAATGTCACAAAAATGTACATGCTACGACGTTATTTAGAAATGTGCATAAAACGTCACGAAAATGCACATTCAAAAAATGTGCATAAATTATAACGAAAATGCACATTCAAAAAACCTGTATAAAACGTCACAAAAATGCACATTCTGTGACATTTCTTAGAAACGTGCATAAAATGTCACGAAATTGCACATTAAAAACGTGCATAAAACTTCACAAAAATGCACATTTTGTGATGTTTTTTGGAAACGTGCATAAAACTTCATAAAAGGCACATTCTATGACATTTTTTGAAAACGTGCATAAAACGTCACAGAAATGCACATTCAAAAAACATGCATAAAATGTCACGAAAATGTACATGCTGCGACGTTGTTTGGAAACCTGCATCAAACGTCAAAAAAATGTACATTCAGAAAACGTGCAAAAAACGTCACTAAAATGCACATTCTGCTACGTTTTTTGGAAACGTGCATAAAACGTCACGAAATTACACATTCAAAAAATGTGCATAAAACGTCATGAAAATGCACATTTTGTGACATTTTTTGGAAACGTGCATAAAACGTCATAAAATGCACATTCTATTACATTTATTGGAAACATGAGTAAAATGTGTATAAAATGTCACGAAAATGCACATTCAAAAAATGTGCATAAAACGTCACGAAAATGTACATGCTACTATGTTTTTTGGACATGTGCATAAAACGTCACAAAAATGCACATTCAAAAAACGTGCATAAAACGTCATGAAAATGCACATTCTGTGACTTTTTTGGAAATGTGCGTAAAACATCACAGAATGCACATTTTGTTACATTTATTGGAAACGTGAGTAAAACGTCACGAATATGCACATTCGAAAAATGTGCACAAAACGTCACGAAAATGTACATGCTGCGACGTTTTTTGGAAATGTGCATAAAACGTCACAAAAATGCACATTCAAAAAACGTACATAAAACGTCACAAAAATGCACATTCTGCGACATTTTTTGGAAACGTGCATAAAACATCACGAAAATACACATACAAAAAATGCGCATAAAACGTCATGAAAATGCATATTCTGTGATATTTTTTTGGAAACCTGCATAAAACGTCACGAAAATGCACATTCAAAAAACATGCATAAAACGTCACAAAAATGCAAATTCTGCGATATTTTTTAGAAATGTGCTTAAAACGTCACGAAAATCACATTCAAAAAATGTGCGTAAAATGTCACAAAAATGCACATTCAAAAAACGTGCATAAAATGTCACAAAAACGCACGTAAAATGTAACAATATTACACATTCATAAAACGTGCGTAAATCATCAAAAAATGCACATTCTGTGATGTTTTTTGAAAACGTACATAAAACGGAACGAAAATGCACAATCAAAAAAGTGCATAAAACGTCACGAAAATGCACATTTTGCAAAATTTTTTACAAATGTGCATAAAATGTCACGAAAATGCACAATCAAAAAAATGTGCAGAAAACGTCGCAAAAATGCACATTCTATGACGTTTTTTGGAAACGTGCATAAAACGTCACAAAAAATGCACATTCTGTGAAGTTTTCTGAAAATGTGCATAAAACGTCACAAAAAATGCACATTCTGTGACATTTTTTGGAAACGTGCATAAAACGTCATGAAAATGCACATTCTGTTACGATCTTTGGAAACGTGCATAAAACTTCACGAAAATTTACATTCAAAAAAGTACATAAAACGTCACGAAAATGCACATTCTGTGACATTTTTGGAAACGTGCATAAAACGTCATAAAAATACACATTCAAAAAACGTGCATGAAACGTCACAAAAATCACATTCTGTGATGTTTTTTGGAAACGTGCATAAAACGTCACAAAAATCACATTCTGTGACATTTTTTGGAAACGTGCATAAAACGTCATGAAAATGCACATTCAAAAAACGTGCATAAAACGTCACAAAAATGCACATTCTGTGACAATTTTTGAAAGCGTGCATAAAACGTCCCGAAAATGCACATTCAAAAAACGTTCATAAAACATCACAAAAATGCACATTCTATGACTTTTTTTGGGAAAGTGCATAAAACGTCACGAAAATGCACACTCCAAAAACGTGCATAAAACATCACAAAAATGCACATTCTGTCATGTTTTTTGGAAACGTTCATAAAACATCACGAAAATGCACATTCAAAAAATGTGCATAAAATGTCACGAAAATGCACACTCAAAAAATTAGCATAAAATGTCATGAAAAGTCACATTCTGCGATATTTTTTGTAAACGTGCATAAAACGTCATGCAAATGCATATTCAAAAAACGTGCATGAAACGTTACGAAAATCACAATCTGTGACATTTTTTGGAAACGTGCATAAAACGTCACAAAATTGCACAATCAAAAAACGTGCATAAAATGTCACGAAAGTCACATTCTGCAACGTTTTTTGGAAACTTGCATAAAACGTTGTGAAATTGCATAATCAAAAAAGTGCATAAAGCGTCATGAAAATGCACATTCTGTGATGTTTTTTAGAGACATGCATAAAATGTCACAAAAATACACATTCTGTGACATTGTTTGGAAACGTGCATAAAACCTCACGAAAATGCACATTCAAAACACGTGCATAAAATCTCACAAAAATGCACATTCTGTGACGTTTTTTGGAAACATGCATAAAACGTAATGATAATGCACACTCAAAAAATGTGCATGAAACGTCACAAAAATCACATTCTATGACGTTTTTTGGAAACGTGCATAAAATATCACGAAAATGCACATTCTATGACGTTTTTTGGAAATGTGCATAAAACGTCACGAAAATGCACATTCAAAAAACATGCATAAAAATGTCTCGAAAATGCACATTCTGTGACGTTTTTTGGAAACGTGCATAAAACGTCACGAAAATTTACATTCAAAAAACGTGCAAAAAATGTCACAAAAAGTCACATTCTGCTACATTTTTTAGACATGTGCATAAAACGTTACGAAAATACACATCCAAAAAACATGGGTAAAATGTCACAAAAATGTACATGTTGCGACGTTATTTGGAAATGTGCATAAAACGTCATGAAAATGCACATTCAAAAAACATGCACAAAAAGTCACGAAAATGCACATTCTGTGACATTTTTTGGAAACGTCGATAAAATGTTACGAAATTGAACATTCAAAAAACCTGCATACAACGTTCCAAAAATGCACATTCTGTGATGTTTTTTAGAAACGTACATAAAACGTCACAAAAATGCACATTCTGTGACATTTTTTGATAATGTGCATACAACGTCACAAGAATGCACATTCTGTGACCTTTTTTGGAAACGTGCATAAAATGTCGCAAAAATGCACTATCAAAAAATGTGCATAAAACATCGCAAAAATGTACAATCTGCAACCTTTTTGTGGAAACATGCATAAAACGTCATGAAAATGCCCATCCTGTGACGTTTTTTGAAAACGTCATGAAAATGCACCTCCAAAAAAGTGCATAAAACGACACAAAAATGCACATTCTGTGATGTTTTTTGGAAAGGTGAATAAAACATCACAAAAAATGCACATTTTGTGACATTTTTTAGAAATGTGCATCAAACATCATGAAAATGCACATTAAAAAAACATGAGTAAATTGTCACAAAAATGTACATGCTACGACGCTTTTAGAAATGTGCATAAAACGTCACGAAAATGTACATTGAAAAAACGTGCATAAATTGTAACAAAAATCCACATTCAAAAAACCTGTATAAAACGTCACAAAAATGCACATTCTGTGACATTTCTTAGAAACGTGCATAAAATGTCACGAAATTGTACATTAAAAAATGTGCATAAAACATCGCAAAAATGCACATTCTGTGATGTTTTTTGGAAACGTGCATAAAACCTCTTAAAAGGCACATTCTATGACATTTTTTGGAAACGCATAAAACGTCACAGAAATGCACATTCAAAAAATGTGCATAAAATGCCACGAAAATGTACATGCTGTGACGTTGTTTGGAAACCTGCATCAAACGTCACAAAAATGTACATTCATAAAACGTGCATAAAATGTCATTAAAATGCACATTCTGCTACGTTTTTTGGAAACGTGCATAAAACGTCACGAAATTACACATTCAAAAAATGTTCAAAAAACGTCATGAAAAGGCACATTCTGTGATATTTTTTAGAAATGTGCATAAAACGTCATAAAATGCACATTCTGTTACATTTATTGGAAACGTGAGTAAAATGTTACGAAAATGTACATGCTACTACATTTTTTGGAAATGTGCATAAAACGTCAGAAAATTGCACATTCAAAAAACATGTATAAAACATCATCAAAATGCACATTCTGTGACATTTTTTGGAAACGAGCGTAAAACATCACGAAATGCACATTCTGTTACATTTATTGGAAACGTGAGTAAAACGTCACGAAAATGCACATTCAAAAAATGTGCACAAAACGTCACGAAAATGTACATGCTGCGATGTTTTTTGGAAATGTGCATAAAACGTCACCAAAATGCACATTCAAAAAACGTACATAAAACGTCATGAAAATGCACATTCTACGACATTTTTTAGAAACGTGCGTAAAACATCACGAAAATGCGCATACAAAACGCGCATAAAACGTCATGAAAATGCATATTCTGTGATGTTTTTTTGGAAACCTGCATAAAACGTCATGAAAATGCCTATTCAAAAAACATGCATAAAAGTTACAAGAATGCAAATTCTGCGATGTTTTTTAGAAATGTGCTTAAAATGTCACGAAAATTCACATTAAAAAACGTGTGTAAAATGTCACAAAAATGCACATTCAAAAAACATGCGTTAAATGTCACGAAAACGTGCGTAAAATGTCACAAAAATGCACTTAAAATGTCACGAAATTACACATTCAAAAAACGTGCGTAAATCGTCAAAAAATGCACATTCTGTGATGTTTTTTGAAAACGTACATAAAACGACACGAAAATGCACATCAAAAAAGTGCATAAAACTTCATGAAAATGTACATTATGCGACATTTTTTAGAAATGTGCATAAAATGTCAAGAAAATGCACAATCAAAAAATGTGCAAAAAACGTCGCAAAAATGTACATTCTGTGACGTTTTTTGGAAACATGCATAAAACGTCACAAAAAATGCACATTCTGTGACGTTTTTTAGAAACGTGCATAAAACGTCAAAAAAATGCACATTCTGTGACATTTTTTGGAAACGTGCATAAAACGCCACGAAAATGCACATTCAAAAAAGGTGCATAAAACGTCATGAAAATGCCCATTTTGTTACGATCTTTGAAATAGTGCATAAAACTTCACGAAAATGTACATTCAAAAAAGTACATAAAACGTCACGAAAATGCACATTCTGTGACATTTTTGAAAATGTGCATAAAACGTCAGGAAAATGCACATTCAAAAAACGTGCTTGAAACGTCACAAAAATCATATTCTGTGATGTTTTTTGGAAACGTGCATAAAACGTCACAAAATTCACATTCTGTGACGTTTTTTGAAAACGTGCATAAAACGTCACGAAAATGCACATTCAAAAAACGTGCATAAAATGTCACAAAAATGCACATTCTGTGACAATTTTTGGAAAAGTGCATAAAACGTCCCAAAAATGCACATTCAAAAAATGTTCACAAAACATCACAAAAATGCACATTCTATGACAATTTTTGGGAAAGTGCATAAAACGTCACGAAAATGCACACTCCAAAAACGTGCATAAAACATCAAAAAAATGCACATTCTGTGATGTTTTTTGGAAACGTGTATAAAACATCACGAAAATGCACATTCAAAAAACATGCATAAAATGTCACGAAACTGCAAACTCAAAAAATTAGCAAAAAATGTCACAAAAAGTCAGATTCTGCGATGTTTTTTGGAAACATGCGTAAAACGTCATGCAAATGCACATTCAAAAAATGTGCATGAAAACGTCACGAAAATCACAATCTATAACTTTTTTGGAAACATGCATAAAACGTCACAAAAATTCACATTCTGTGATTTTTTTAGAAACAAGCATAAAATGTCACAGAAATGCACATTCGAAAAACATGTATAAATTGTCACGAAAATGCACATTCTTTGATGTTTTTTGGAAACATCCATAAAACGTCACGAAAATGCACATTCAAAAAACGTTCATAAAATGTCACAAAAAGTCACATTCTGCGATATTTTTTGGAAATGTGTATAAAAAGTCACGAAAATGCACATTCAAAAAACATGCATAATATGTCACGAAAATGTACTTGCTGCGACGTTGTTTGGAAATGTGCATAAAACGTCACAAATAATGCACATTCAAAAAATGTTTGCAAAATGTCAATAAAATGGACATTCAAAAAACGTGCATAAAACATCACAAAAATGCACATTCTGTGACATTTTTTGGAAACGTCCCAAAAATGTCACGAAATTGTACATTCAAAAAACGTGCATAAAATGTAACAAAAATGCACATTCTGTGATGTTTTTTAGCATTTTACGACGTTTTATAGAAATTTACATAAAATGTCCCAAAAATTAGCATACTCTATGACGTTTTTTTGAAACGTGCGTAAAACGTCATAAAAAATGCACATTCTGTGACATTTTTTGGAAACGTGCATAAAATGTCACGAGAATGCACATTCAAAAAGCTTGCACAAAATGTCACAAAAAGTCACATTGTGCAACACTTTTTGGAAACGTGCAAAAAATGTCACGAAAATACACATTGAAAAAACATGCATAAAACGTCACGAAAATGCACATTATGTTACATTCTTTGGAAACGTGCATAAAACGTCACAAAAAAGTACAATAAAAAAAGTACTTCAAATGTCACGAAAATGCACATTCTACGACTTTTTTTGGAAATGTGTATAAAACGTCATGAAAATGCACATTCAAAAAATGTGCTTGAAATATCACGAAAAGTCACATTCTGCAACACTTTTTGGAAACGTGCATAAAACGTCACGAAAATACACATTCAAAAAACATGCATAAAATATCACGAAAATGTACATTCAAAAAACGTGAATAAAATATCACAAAAATGCACATTCTGTGACGTATTTTGAAAACGTGCACAAAACGTCAAGAAAATACACATTCAAAAATGTGCATGAAACGTCACGAAAATGCACATTGTGTGACGTTTTTTGGAAATGTGCATACAACGTCACAAAAGATGCACGTTCTATGACATTTTTGGAAACGTGCATAAAACATCACGAAAATGCACATTCAAAAAATGTGTATAAAACATCACAAAAATGCACATTCTGTGACGTTTTTTGGAAACGTGCATAAAACATCACAAAAATGCACATTTAAAAAACGTGCATAAAACGTTACAAAAATGCACATTCTGTGACATTTTTTGGAAACGTGCATAAAAAGTCCCGAAAATGCACATTCAAAAAACGTGAATAAAATCTCCCAAAAAATGTGCATTCGGTGATGTTTTTTGGAAACGTGCATAAAACGTAATGAAAATGACCACTCAAAAAACGTGCATGAAATGTCATGAACGTGCATAAAATGTCACAAAAATGCACAAAAAATGTGCATAAAACGTCGCAAAAATGAAAATTCTGCGGCATTTTCTGGAAACGTGCATAAAACTTCAAAAAAATACACATTCAAAAAACGTGCATAAAACTTCATGAAAATGCACATTCTGTGACGTTTTTTGGAAACGTGCATAAAACGTCACAAAAATGCACATTCTGTGACATTTTTTGAAAAAGTGCATAAAACGTCACAAAAATGCACATTCAAAAAACGTTCATAAAATGTCACGAAAAGTCACAGTCTGCGACGTTTTTTGAAAACGTGCATAAAACGTCACAAAAATGCACATTCTGTGACATTTTTTGAAAAAATGCATAAAACGTCACAAAAATGCACATTCAAAAAACGTTCATAAAATGTCACGAAAAGTCACAGTCTGTGACGTTTTTTGAAAACGTGCATAAAACGTCATGAAAATACCCATTCAAAAAATGTGCATAAAACATAACGAAAATACACATTCAAAAAATGTGCATAAAACGTTACAAAAATGCACATTCAAAAAACATGTATGAAACGTCACAAAAATGCACATTCTGTGACGATTTTTGGAAACTTAGGTAAAACGTTACAAAAATGACTACGTTTCCAAAAATGAACATTTTGTGACATTTTTTGGAAACATGCATAAAACGTCATAGAAATGCAGAATCAAGAAAGTGCATAAAACGTTAAGAAAATGCACATGCTGGGATGTTGTTCTGAAAAGTGCGTAAAACGTCTCAAAAATGCACATTTTGTGACATTTTTTGGAAGCGTGCATAAAACTTGACGGAAATGCACATTCAAAAAATGTGCATAAAATATCACGAAAATGCACATTCAAAAAACGTGCATAAAATGTCACAAAAATGAACATTCTGCGACATTTTTTGAAAACATGCATAAAACGTAACGAATTGTACATTCTGTGATGTTTTTTGGAAACATGCATATAATGTCACGAAAATGTGCATTCAAAAAAAGTGCATAAAACATAACGAAAATGCACATTCTGCGACATTTTTTAGAAACGTACATAAAACTTCACGAAAATGCATATTCAAAAAACGTGCATAAAGCGTCACGAAAATGCACATTCTGTGCTGTTTTTTGGAAACATGGGTAAAACGTCACAAAAATGTACATTCTGTGACGTTTTTTCGAAATGTGCATAAAACATCATGAAAATGCACGATAAAAAAATGTGCATAAAGCGTCACAAAAATGCATATTCTGTGATGTTTTTCGAAAAGTTGCATAAAATGTCACGAAAATTAACATTCAAAAAATGTGCATAAAACGTCACAAAAATGTACATGTTGCGACGTTGCTTGGAAATGCGCATAAAACGTCATAAAAGTGCACATTCAAAAAAACATGCATGAAATGTCACAAAAATGCACATTCTGTGACGATTTTTGGAAACGTAGGTAAAACGTCATGGAAATGCACAATCAAAAAAGTGCATAAAACGTCAAGAAAATGCACATTCTGGGACGTTGTTCTAAAAAGTGCATAAAATGTCACAAAAATGCACATTTTGTGACATTTTTTGGAAGCGTGCATAAAACTTGACGGAAATGCACATTCAAAAAATATGCATAAAATGTCATGAAAATGCACATTCAAAAAACGTGCATAAAATGTCACGAAAATGAACATTTTGCGACATTTTTTGGAAACATGCATAAAACGTCACGAAATACACATTTTGTGTTATTTTTTGGAAACATGCATAAAATGTCACGAAAATGCGCATTCAAAAAACGTGCGTAAAAAGTCTCGAAAATGCACATTCAGCGACATTTTTTAGAAGCGTACGTAAAACTTCACGAAAATGCAATTCAAAAAACGTGCATAAAACATCACAAAAATGCACATTTTGTGATGCTTTTTGAAAACATGGGTAAAACGTCACAAAAATGTACATTCTGTGATGTTTTTTTCGAAATGTGCATAAAATGCTACGAAAATGCACAATCAAAAAATGTGCATAAAAAGTCACAAAAATGCATATTCTGTGACGTTTTTCATAAAGGCGCATAAAATGTCACGAAAATTTACATTTAAAAAACGTGCATAAAACGTCGCAAAAATGTACATGTTGCGACGTTGCTTGGAAATGCGCATAAAACGTCATAAAAATGCACATTCAAAAAACGTGCATAAAACGTCATAAAAATGCACATTCTGCGACATTTTTAGAAATGTGCATAAAACGTCACAAAAATGCACATTCTGTAATGTTTTTTGGAAACATGCATAAAACGTCAAGAAAATGCACATTCCGTGACATTTTTTGGAAAAGTGCATAAAACATAACAAAAATGCACATTCAAAAAAAATGCTTAAAACGTCACAAAAATGCACATTTTGGGACCTTTTTTAGAACGTGCATAAAACGTGACGAAAATGCACACTCAAAAAATGTTCATAAAATGTCACAAAAATGTACATGTTATGACGTTGTTTGGAAAGGGCATGAAAAGTCATGAAAATGCACATTCTGTGACATTTTTTAGAAACGTGCATAAAACGTCACGAAAATGCACATTCAAAAAAGTGCATAAAACGTCACAAAAATATACATTCTGTGATGTTTTTTGGAAACATGCATAAAAAGTCACAAAAATGCACATTCAAAAGAGTGCATAAAACGTCACAAAAATACACATTCTGTGATGTTTTTTTGGAAACATGCATAAAAAGTCACAAAAATGCACATTCAAAAAACGTGCATAAAACGTCACGAAAATGCACATTCTGTGACATTTTTTGGAAAGGTTCATAAAATGTCACGAAATTTTACTTTCAAAAAACGTGCATAAAACGTCACAAAAATGCACATTCTCTGACCTTTTTTGGAAACGTACATAAAACGTCACAAAAGTGCACATTCTGTGGGATTTTTTGAAAATGTGCATAAAACGTCACGAAAATGCACAATAAAAAAGTGCATAAAACATCACGAAAATGCATATTTTGTAAAGTTTTTTGGAAAGGTGCATAAAATGTCACGAAAATTCACAATCAAAACACGTGTATAAAATGTCTAAAAAATGTACATGCTGCGATGTTGCTTGGAAATGCGCATAAAACGTCACAAAAATGCAAAAAACGTGCATGAAACGTCACGAAAATGTACATTTTTCGACATTTTTTGGAAACATGCATAAAATGTCACGAAAATGTGCTTTCAAAAAACGTTCGTAAAATGCCACGAAAATGCACATTCTGTGACATTTTTTGGAAACGTACGTAAAACGTCACGAAAATGCACATTCAAAAATCGTGCATCAAACATCACGTAAATGCATATTCTGTGATGTTTTTGGAAACATGCGTAAAACGTCGCAAAAATGTGCATTCAAAAAACGTGCATAAAACGTTACGAAAATTCACATGCTGCGACATTTTTTGGAAACGTGCATAAAACATCAAAAAAATGCACATTAAAAAAACATGCATAAAAAGTTACAAAAATGCACATTTTGCAACCTTTTTTTAGAAACGTGCATAAAACGTGACGAAAATGCACATTCAAATAATGTGCATAAAACGTCACAAAAATGTATATGCTACGACGTTGTTTGGAAATGTGCATAAAACGTCACAAATATGCACATTCAAAAAAACGAGAATGAAATGTCATGAAAATGCACATTCTGTGACATTTTTTAGAAACGTGCATAAAACGTCACGAAAATGCACATTGAAAAAACGTGCATAAAACGTCGCAAAAATCCATATTTTGTGATGTTTTTTGGAAAAATGCATAAAACATCACGAAAATGCACATTCAAAAAACGTGCATAAAACGTCACAAAAATGCACATTCTGTGACATTTTTTGGAAAGGTTCATAAAATGTCACGAAATTTCACTTTCAAAAAACATGCATAAAACGTCAAAAAAGGCACATTCTGTGGTGTTTTATGCAAACGTACATAAAACGGGTCACAAAAGTGCACATTTTGTGGCATTTTTTGGAAACGTGCTCAAAACGTCACGAAAATGCACAATGAAAAATATGCATGAAACGTTACGAAATTGCATATTCTGCGACTTTTTTGGCAACGTTCATAAATGTCACGAAAATTCACAATAAAAAAACATGCATAAAATGTCACAAAAATGTACATGCTGCGATGTTGCTTGGAAATGTGCATAAAACGTCACAAAAATGCACAATAAAAAAAACTTGCATGAAACGACACGAAAATGCACATTCTGCGGCATTTTTAGAAACATGCAAAAAACGTCACGAAAATGCTCATGCAAAAAACATGCATAAAACTTGACGAAAATGCACAATCTGTGATGTTTTTGGAAACATGCACCAAATATCTCGAAAATGCACATTCAAAAAACTTGCATAAAATGTCACAAAAATGCACATTCAAAAAACGTGCGTAAAATGTCACGAAAATGCACATTCAAAAAAGGGCATAAAACGTCACGAAAGTTCACATTCTGTGACCTTTTTTGAAAAGGTTCATAAAATGTCACGAAATTTCACATTCAAAAAAGTGCATAAAACGTCACAAAAATGCACATTCTGTGATGTTTTTTTGAAACGTACATGAAACATCACAAAAATGCACATTCTGTGACATTTTTTTGAAGCGTCCACAAAACGTCACAAAAATGCACAATAAAAAATGTGCATAAAATATCACGAAAATGCACATTTTGCGGCGTTTTTTGGAAACGTGCATAAAATGTCATGAAAATCCACAATCAAAAAATGTGCATAAAACGTTGCAAAAAATGCACATTCTATGACGTTTTTTGAAACTTGTATAAAACGTCACAAAAATACACATTCTGTGACTTTTTTGCAAACGTGCATAAAATGTCACAAAAATGTACAATGAAAACATGTGCCTGAAATGTCAGAAAAAAGCACATTCTGTGACGTTTTTTGAAACATGTTTAAAACATCACGAACATGCACAATTTGTGACATTTTTTAGAAACGTGCATAAAACCTCTTAAAAATGCACAATCAAAAAACGTGCATAAAACGTGTAAAAAAGTGCATAAAAGTAGTATAAAATGTGACAAAAATGCACATTATGTGATGTTTTTTGGAGACGTGCATAAAACGTCACAAAAATGCATATTCTGCGACGTTTTTTGGAAACGTGCATAAAACGTCACGAAAATGCATATTCTGTGACTTTTTTTGGAAACGTGCATAAAACATCACAAAAATTCACATTCAAAAAATGTGCATAAAACGTCACGAAAATGCACATTCAAAAAACGTGCTTGAAACGTCACAAAAATGCACATTTTGTGACTTTTTTTGGAAACGTACGTAAAACGTTACTAAAACGCACAATCAAAAAATGTGCATACTGTTGGATCGCGTACAGTCCGAGTATTCACAATACACTGCGGAAAAGACCATACAACAGCATGATGTATAATCGAAAATACCAAGGATGTACGAAAATACCTTATTGCCGTGAGTGGATTGCTTCTTTTTCGGATTCCAAGACACTGCAAACGCGAATGCCCTCTACCGGTATCCACACGAGTATGCACGATCCG
>JANIPM010320138.1:0-14838 GCA_027478405.1 Erythroxylum cassinoides | reverse complement strand
AACCACGTTAAAAATCCTGTGTCCATTTTGCTCATTTTATTTTTCCTTTTCACAAAATACACCCGCTGCGCCCAACACCCTATTCCTCAGTAGGGGACTTCAATTGATTCCGGAACTCTAGAGAGGCAATATGGGGTTGCAAGTGGTCAAGACAAAAATATCGAGAGTTATAGAACCTCCTTGGGAATACTGGACTAACAGACCTTAAAGGATTTGGGAACACTTTTACTTGGTCTAAGAAGCAAATAGGAGATCGGTTTCAGATTAAAAAAAACTAGAAAAATGCCTAGTAAATGCACAATGGATTAAACAATTTCCAGGAGCTCATCAACGTTTGGAGAGCATATTACATCTGATCACAACCCCATCTTCATAGAATGTGAAGTTATAAGAGAAAAGAGGAAGACGCCTTTTAGGTTTTACAACTCCCCGATGAAACATCCTAGTTTTATTGAGGCAGTCTAAATGGGCATAAAGATTGAAATAAGGGAACCTAAGAGTTTTTTATGTTTACAAAAACTAAAAGCAGCTAAATGGAATTTGAGGGGAATCATAAAGAGCAATAATGATCCTATGTTCCTCACCAAGCATAATGCATTGGAATAACTAGTGCAATGTCAAAGAGAAATCATGGCAAACTAGGAGATAGTAGGATAAAAAGGTAAGAAGGTGAGTTAGTAAGGAAATACAATAAGGCTTTGGAGATACTAAACTCACAGTTAAGGCACTACTATTTTAACTTCATATAAGCAAGGAGGAACAAAAATAACATCGTTTTCTTAATTGATGAGGAAGAAGTGCAAAAGAGTAAAAGAAAAAAAAGAGAGTAACTGAGCTAACATGTACTAAAATGGATAAATTGAATGGTATGAGTGCGATGCTTAGTGAAGAGCTGAGATTGCAAAGCTGACTTTGATTGTATAATTCTCATGAGGTTAATACAATTATATTCAACTTTCAAAAAAGAAGGATAAAGATATTTACAATATGCCATAAAAATTATAATGATGGTAGTGGAGATGGTTATAATAGTGGTAATATTAAGCATTACTGGCTCATAAAGTGATTCATTTGATGTAAAATGTCATAGATGGGGATGTGAGATAATACTCTCAATAGTAAAATCATGTTGGTAGTGGAAGTTAATAAATCATATATTTTGTTTGAGCGCCAATTTTCATTTTTTAATGGAAAAGATAAATGACTTTTCATTCAAGGTAAAACATTTCATTCATTAACAAAAATGGTAAAAGTATTTATAGATGCTAGCCAAAATGGGATCCCATACATCAAGTGGGTTACTGTAATTTTAGATGTTAGATGCTTACCCTTGGCCTAATTAGAAAAACGCTTTTGTATAGTCCAAATAGCACAGCCCTCACTGCCACAAAGAGTTATTTGTTGTTATAAATCTCAACAATTGGTAAAGTAGAATTGTGAAAACTATTATCGATCCTTACATCCATTCACAATAAAATTCATCAAGTGGAAGACCTTTTGTGTTGTCCAACCATATTCTGGTACTCTCATTTGGATACGGCAAAGTTGTACCTATCAATTCAAATAACTATTATCACATAAGAAAGAAACAAAACCAAGATTTAGGAATAGTATAATAAAATATCCTGAATGTTATAACTTAAAGAGCCTTTAAGTAAAGTAGAGGGAAAAAAAGGAACATATCTTCCCACTTTTTCCTTATTTTATCCAACTCTTATATCAATACAATTCATAAGTAGTGACTGGGTGAAGCCACCAATATTTTCATTTTAAGAATTCCATCAGGTTATAGAAGTCTAGCTAGTAAATGAAACTACCAACTAGGATTTATGTCCTCATCACAACTAATTGTGAGTTTAGTTTTTTAATTAGTTGTGTTGCATCATCAGAAAGATCCTAAACATTAAATTCATCCAATAATTTAGTAAAAGAAAACTTGATTGTATTATAAGGTAAGAATGGCTTAAAATTCTTCCATAAAACTATAATCATAAATGCAAAGGAATTAATAGTAAGGGTCCCAAAGCAAATGAGTAGGGATTAAAAACACAACTCTCTCAAATTCAATTAAAGATCATAAACAAAACTTGACAATTCAAAAAAAATTATTTAGATCAGTATGAGACTGAAAATATAATGATATAAACACTAAATTTATGTGAACCCTCCATAGTAGAGGTAACAAATATGTGACCAACTAATAAGTAAATTCACTAAATTCTAATAAGAATTTACAAGATTTTAAATTATGAACTATTGGCCATTGCTTAAAATTATATCACACCATAACTATAAGTTTTCCCACTAGGTTTCAAGATTTAAAACAAGTTGATATAACAACTCAATTATATAACTCAACCAATGGTACTAACATCTATGTGCTTTATGTGAGAGTCAGATATAGTATTTTTGCTCAAGTATATAGCACTTTGACTATCACAAAATACCACACAATTGTTTATATCTAACTTTTGAAAGAACCTCTTTAGCTAGAGCACCTCCTTATTAGCCTCTATAATAGTTACATACTCTACTTTAATTATGGGTAAGGCTACACACTTTTGTAGTTGGATTGCTATGAAATGGCTCCACTTATAAACTTGAAATGGATTTTCTACTATCAAGATCTTCAGTCATATTTGTATGTATATAACCTTATAGAATTAGTTCCCCACCACCCTATCACAAACTTTACTTAGATGTAGCTTGTAGGTATCTCAAAATTCTTTTCATTAATTCCTAGTGAACCTTCTCCATATTAGGTAAATACCTAATCACTAACCGAACAGCCTATGCAATATCTGATCTTATGCATACTCTTGCCTACATCAAAGACGCTACTACCATAAGTATGAAAAAGGAAGCATAACATCTTTCTCCTTTTCTATTGAGGGGCATGCACACTTATTTAGCATGAAGTGAGGTTCCATCACATTCTAACATGCTTCATATTGAACCTTTCTCCTTTTCTAATAGTCGTTTAATATATATTTCCTACAAAAGTCACAATTTTTTACTCTTCTTATCCTAAGTTATTTTCGTTCCTAAAATATGATTTGCAAGTCCCAAATCTTTTATATTAAAGGATTTAGACAGGTTCTCTTTCAATTTTTGAATTATTCTAACATCTTGACCATAATCAAAATATCATCTACATGTAGAAGAAGAATGATTAAGCTTCCACTTTTGAACTTCTTGAAATAAACATAAGGATTGACATATGGTCACTTATAACCATTACCTATCATAAAGGAGTTGAGCTTCTGATACTACTTCCTCAGCTTGCAAATCAAATACTCATTGCCCTTAACCTTGAATCCTTCTAGTTGCTCCATATATATTTCTTCTTTCAAATCTCCATATAAAAAGGTTGTCTTAACTTCTAATTACTCGAGTTCAATATCCAAACTGGCAGTTAGACCCAAAATTTTTCATATTGAAGTCATTTTGACCACCAGTGAGAAGATTTCATCAAAGTCTATGCCTTTTTTTGGTCGAATCCTTTCACCACTACTCTTGCCTTTTGGAATCTTCACTAGCTCATATGTTTCATTTTTATTTAAAGAACTCATCTCCTCTTTCATAGCTAAGATTTAGAGATCTTATCCTTCCTATGATTCTACCTCTCGCACATTCTCAAGCTCCCCCTCAATGGTAATTATAAAATATTTAAACTCAAATACAGTCTAGAAGGTCTTTTCTTTGTAGTTTTTCTCTGCAGTCGATCATGGAAGCTAAATATCATCCACTGATGGACTAGGTTGCTCCTTCTGCTCATTATTTTTAGTAAACTTATCATGCTTATAGAATACCACATCTTTGCTCCTAATAACTTTATGCTTTTTTGGGATATAGTGTCTAAGCTAAACTGATCATTGTTATAACCAACACATATGCAAGCTATCATCTTTGAGTTAAGTTTCTGTCTATGTTCCTTAGGTATTTGTTTAAACTTCGTACAACCAAATACCCTAAAATGTTGGTATGAGGGATTTTATCTATTCACACTCACTTGGGAATCTCAAATTTTAAGGAAACTGAAGGAGTTCAACTGATTGCGTAGATGGTAGTTCTAATTCATCAGCAGCTCATCTGAGCATGTGACAAATCTTCTTCATAATTGTTCGGTTCATTCTCTAGATAATACCATTATATTATGGAGTATGAAGTCTGACCTTCTCATTTCTAATGCCATGGAATGCACAATAATCTTCGAACTAGTTGAATGTACACTCTCCTCTATTATCTATTCATAGGCTTTTTAGTTTCCTCTTTATTTCCCTTTCTACCATGGCATGAAACTTCTAAAAATTTTCAAAGACTTGACACTTTGCTCTCAACATGTATACTCAGGTCTTCCTTGATGTATCATCAATAAACGTAACAAAATATTTGTTACCTTCTAATGTATCCTCTTTAGTAGGACCAAAAACATTTGAATGCACAAAATATAATCTTTAAGTCATCTTTATAGATCTCTTTTTGAAAGATTTTATGCTACTTTCTTGCCAAAAATGATCACAAGGAATATGAGGAAGGTTTTATTAATCAAGATAAAGGATTGACCAGCCAATAGCTTGATTCACTTCTCACGCTTATGCCCCAATTATTGATATCATAGATTAGGAGAAGTATCCTCTATAATTGTATATCCTTCTTCACCATCAACTTAAAGTGTGTCTTTTACAATGTACAATATAACTCTCCTCGAGTAACTGTCATTGCTTTCTTATATAGTTTCCACTTCCTATCCCCAAACTTGTACTAAAATCCTTCTTTATCTAACACATTAGCTGACAATAAATTTAACCTCAAATTGGGTATATTGTACATCTCTCAACTTTAGCATGCATTTGATGTTAATCTGAACCTAGATATCACCAATGCCTACAGTCTTAGAAAAACTTTGATTTCTCTTCTTAACATAACCAAAGTCTCTGCTCCTATAGTTCAGAAGTACTTCCTCTTAATTAGGAACACAGTGATAAGAAGCTCTTATATCAATCAACCACTTAGAACTCGAATCATTGACATGGAAACATTCATTTGTTGCATAAATTAGGGACACTTTGTCATTCTTGCTTTGTAGCTATTACAGTTGTATTCTTATCAATTGTATCATTTTGATGGCCTTACTTTTTCTGTTCCCTCTTCAACTTGTAGCAAATCCTCTTAATGTGACCTAGCTTGGTGTAATAGTGACATGTTTTTGCCTTTTTTTGGGTTCTAGACTTTAATCTACTCTTAGACTTACCATGCCTTTTGGGAACTCTCTTTGAATTACTAATTTTCACCACTAACGTCTCCCAACTATTTGGTAGTAAACTTAATAGGTATAAAGCATAAAGCTTGTCATCAAGAATGATCTTCATAGTGGTCATCTTGTTGATTATTATCTGAAAATGACTAAGGTGCTTCGACATAAATTTCTCAACTTTTAGCTTTAACTTTACTCGCCCCTTAATTAGAGAGGCCTTGTTATGGGCAACCTTCTTTTTATAGAGAACTTTCATCTTTTTTCACAACTTAAAAGGAACGGTTTCTTGGGAATATGATTGGACATACTAATATCAATCCATTATCAAATTATGCCTAGAGTTTTCTTCATCATATTTTCCCATCCTCTATTTGACATCTTCTATGGTTTAAAAGGAACATCATCCTTCATATCTCTATCCACATTAATAGGATTAAAGGATATCCTTATAGTAGAGTAGGTACTCTATCATAGACCTCTAAATATAGTAGTTTTTTTACGTCAACATGATCATAGACTTGTTTCCACCTTCCATAACTGATGGCTTTAATACCATTAATGGTTTTGAGGTGGCTTTTAAGGAATTATTGGACTAAGTCTAAATGAGCTCATATACAACTAAGACATCATATCTTAACTCAAAACCTTAAGATAATGGATTATGAGTCCTTCCTTAATATATAAATCACTTTATCTTTATGTTTCTTTCCAATGTTGGATTATCCCACTTATAAATTTCCAACATCTCCCCGTTACAAATGGATATATCTACATTAGACTAACTCCCCCCTCAACCTATATTAATGTAAAGACATTTGAGTCACTCTGTGAACCACTCATATGACCCAAATCCAAAATTCTCTATTCATTAAGCTTTGTCAACCTATTTCTGATACCGCTTGTAGGGATTCAAACATAACTCTCTCAAGCTCAATTAAAGGTCATAAACAAAACTCAATAATTCCAAAAAAATTATTCAAATTAGTATGAATGAAAAGATAAAGATATGAACATCAAATTTACATGGAAAACCCTCCAAAGCAAAGGAAACAACCCTAAGCCAAATCAATAAGCAAATCCACAAAATTTAAATAAGAATTTACAAGAATTTGAATTTTGAGCTATTGTACCTTGCTCAAAACTATATTACAATACAACTGAAAGTTATCCCATCAAGTTTTATGACTAAAAAATAAGTTGACTTAACAACTCGTCACTCTTCTCAAACTAACCCTGAAAATAATATATCTACAAACAACTTATTGTTATAAACTATCAACAAAAGAATGAAAAAAAAAATTCGCTCACTCTCACTTAGTATATCTTCACTTTTCATTTCTAGCTAGGTATCCATAAAACCTATAGCTTTTTCTTTTTTTATTCCAAAAATTTGATTTTTATGCACTGTACAAGGTCACATATACGACCATGTAAGTGATTGTATAAATTTAAAGATACCATGAATGTACATAATTTTAGAGAGCTACATGATCATCACACACGGTCATGTATGTCATGATCATGAAAGTGTACATGAAAATGTATGTCTTCAAGTCTTCATAAAATGTGTGCATAAAAACATGTTCTTATGCACACATTTTTAGTGACTTACTTGATTGATCAACGCAATCATATGAGTAAAGGACATAGATGTGTAACATCCTACACAACTGTGTCTCTTAAAAAATACTTAAATTCAATCATTATCTAACTTGTATTCACTCGTTCGTCGTTCCTACAATACAAAAGAGTGATTGTGATCACTGAAAGGTCATGTTTGTATCAAAATAGGGCTACATACTAAAGATTATTTATGATGGTTTTAAAATGTAGGGACGAGCTTGAAGAGAATTTTAACACCATTATCGACGTCAGACAAGTTACTATGAAGGGTTTTGAGGGGAGTTAGGGAGAAATTGGAGTGGATCCAAATGAGCCCATATACAATTAGGGCATATATCTCAACCTAAAACTTTAAGGCTATAGGTTATGAGTCATATTTTTGTAAATAACTCACTTCATTTTTAAGTCTCTTTCTAACGTGGGATTACTACACTTGTGAATTTCCAATATTTCCCCTTTACAAGTGGATCTATCTATAGTGGATTAGCTTCCTCTCAACCCATAACTTATGTGAAGCCATTTGAGTTACTTCATAGTCATCATTCATTTGACCCAAGTTTATGAATCGCCATTCACTAGACTTTGCCAACCTAGCTCTGGTAACAATGAAGGGTTTTGAGGGAGTTTGGGGCGAACTTATACTGAATTAGTGAGCTCATATATAATCAAGACATGATATCTCAACTCAAAACCTTAAAACTATGAGTTGTGAGTCCTATCTTTGTATATAACATACTTTATTTTTGTTTCTCTTTATGTTATGAGATTACTCGATCCACTAGTGAATTTCTAACATATTGAAAACATCATAGATCAAACACAAAAATGGTTGCAATAAATGTTTACAGCTAATTGTTAAATAGCGAGTCTCATTGTTAATATAGACAAGCAAATCTAAGTAAGAATTTGAATCTGGTTAGCTTGTTAGATAGGCAAGTGACCGCGAATAAAAAAAGCTCTTAGCAAAAGCCGAAAGCTGTGCCTTGACCATTTGGCATGTCCTAACCTCCATGAAAAGCACACATAGAAATCTGAACTTGCTCGTTTCTTAGAGAGATGGAAAGCCATCGATTTTTTCACTAACAATTAGATTTTTGTACATTGAATGGTAATAACTCTCAAACGATGCCATTTTCTCCGGAATGAAACAGCAGAAGGCTAAGAACTGAAATATCAGGAAAATGGGAAAGCGAAGGGTTTCCAGAAACATAATTACCAGGGCAACAAAGGAGATAAGAGCATAAGATGCAGACAAGAAATAGAAAATGCCTCTCTGCCATTCTTCAGATTCATCGATTTCTTCCCACCAATCCAATCCATTAATCTCATCGCTGTAAAACACTCCCTTGCCAAACCCAAATGTGTCAGTCCACAAACTCCATGCCATAAACATTGACAGTAGCAGTATTAGTCGAAATCAACAACAAAGAACACGAAGGAACAAAAGAAAGAAAGGGAAACGATAGTTGTTATTGCCCAGAGAGAGAAAGAGGGAGTGGAACTAGACACGTGGAGAGAGGAGAGATTGGACAAATAGACAAAGAGGGGGTAGTGTACAGGGTACGTGTAAAATGGGTAAAGGCCAAAAGAGAGTTCGCGGCAAAGTTCGTTAACTTCGGAACAAACAATGCTTTTACTTTGCTTGTTCACAACCGGAGATTACTACCTCGCCGGCCATTTTGCCACCCCGGCTTTAGTTGAGCATTGACTATTTGAATTTGACTTTTCACTTTTGGATCGCATGGGTCCTTTTTTTTTTTTTTCTCACCATAATATCAGAATAATTGTTGATTCATTCCTTCCCCAGTAGGTTCTACGCCACCAACCTGGTGACCACACCACTACTATAAATTCTCCGTCTTTGTTAAATCAATATTAGAATTTATTTTTTTTAATTTTGAATTAAATTAAGCCATAAAAGATAATATTTATAAGCATAAACCAGCATATCATTTTGAATGGAATAACAAAACAACTAAAGAAACATGAATATTTAGACTATTAAGTACACAAAGTAGACATAATTTCCATACTGATTTTAATCTATCATTGTATTTTTTTTCTCCAAATATGATATGTGTAACTTGATTTATCACTCTTAGATTTTGTTTAATCTCTCGTGACTATGAATTTAGGAAAGGAAAAACTTTTTGTCCTCCAAATGTTTGCATAATATTGTAAAACTTTTAAGTTTTACGTCATCTGTTTACTTGAATTTAACTTCACTGATCAGCAGCAAAACAATATGAGAGATTGCCTATATAAATCTGTACTTCTTCTAATGTTTGAAGACTTATTTATAGATATGCGATTAATTGTAAAATTACTTTTTAAAAAAAATATAAATGTTACTATGACAAAAAGAGCTTGAGGCAACAACAAGAGCCTAACTATAAGTCCAATTATTGTTGCCTTTTGAATAAGGGAATAAAATGATGCTCCTATAAATATAAGATAATAAAATTTCTTGATTAGGTAACAAAATAAATAATGTTGCTTCAAGTTTTGAACAACGCGACACAATAATTTCAAACAACGCAACACAATAATTTCAAATTATAACAACAATGTTAAATAGATATTGCAACAATTTAAGTCTTTATAAAAAAATAGTAATTTTGTAGAAAAAAATTTGTAACAAAAAACAATAATTTATTCTTTCATTATCAATAATATGTTAGTGTAAAAGCAAACTCTTATCATTAAGTATGCAATAGCCATCTATACATTAAAAGAAATATACATATATTAATGTATGTCTTAATTTCATACGTACTATCAAATAGAAATGACTAAAAAACTATATTTATATATGTTATGTAGTCCATGAGGATTTGTAAAATTCAACCTATATATGTGATATAGTCCATAAGGATTTGTAAAATTCAACCTTCAACATATTCAACATACAAAAACATATTCATCTACATTATCTTTCTCCATTTATGGAACATAAGTGAATTAATCTCAATACTAAATAAAATCAATATGTATGGGCACTCCTAAATCCTTCACTAAGTACCTCCTTATTTACTCTTAATCATCATCTTTCAAAAAAAAAAGTAGATTAGAATTGTATAACTACTATGCTCATAAATAGGTTGATATATCTAAAGAATCAAATACTAACTACTTTATTATGACCTCAATTTAATTAAGACGAATAATATAGTGCAAAAACTAATTCAATTCTTTTTATACACAAATTTAAAAAAACATAACATAAGTAATGGATCTCAACAAAAAAGTTAACAAGATGATGTACATGTTGCTACTGACGCCTCTCTTATTTAGAATTTTGAGAACAAAGATGAGGATGAGGTATTGGACCAAGGTGTAAATACGAATACTACCCCTAACATGATGGTTCTCCTTTGGATGCTGTTGATTTTCAATTAGATGTTGCTAAATCTAGGAGGCGTTCTGCTCTGCAAAAAGGCAAAAAAAAAAAACAAACAAAGGGCTTCCCCGTTCATAACGATCTTAGTATGGAGCACTAGAAGGTTGAATATTCCTGTTAAAAGGAATGTAGTAAAAGAGTTGATGAAGGACAAGAAGCCAGCAATAGTTGGTCTCTTAGAAACTAAAATAAAAGATCCTTCCTTACTTTTGGGTACAGATTTTTTGGGAGCTATTTTCTAATAATAGCTCATACTTTAATGACCGTGACATCTGTTTTTTTTAATCTTGATTTTCTTGAAGTGCTAATGCTGCATGAAACAAAGCAACTGCTACATATGCTATGCAAGTTTAGAACTTCGGGGATAACTTTTAAATTGTCTATGGTTTACGCCTCTAAATTTGGATTTCAACGTCAACAGCTTTGGTTGAGTCTTCAAAATATTCAATAGAACATGCGCAAGTTTTAGATAGTAGTGGGAGATTTTAATTGCTAGCTACATTCCTTTGAAATTGAAGGAGGTCGACATTTCCATTTTGTATTAACAAAAGATCTCTCTACTTTTTTGTCACAAATGGACTTGGTCGAGCTTAGTTCCACTGGTAGACACCTTACATGGTCTAACAACCAACATGGTAGAATGCTCAATTGGAAAAAATTGGATCAAACACTTGTGAACTCCTTGTGGATAAATCAGTGTCCCCATTCATCTTTTCATTTTGGTGAAACGTTGTCTTCAGACCACTCCATGTTAATTCAAAAGATGGAAGAGTTGTAATCAAAGGGCAAGCCATTTTAGTTTTTCAATGTTATAACTGATATGGAGGGATTTCTTGATCTTGTTCGCTACTACTGGAACACTGAAGTAAATGGTTGTAAAACATTTCAATTAAGAGCTACTGTCAAACATTTTCTGCGTGGAAGAAATTTCAACATTCAATCACTTAAGGAGAGGCTTGTTTTGGCTTAAAATGCTAACTATGATCAACCTTTTAAACCTAACTTAAACATGTTAATATGACATGCACCGACATGAAGTTCTTTCACTCTTCCATATTGGCTTGATGAAATTTCAATGTTGCAGGATAGTAGTGGGATTGACCATATTGACCTAGAAAATATCAAGGAAATAGCCCAAAGTTTCTTCATTAATTTAATGGGCACAACTACTTCTTCTATGCCAAGTCCTAATATTTTAAGGCTATTTGAACACAACATTGACTAAGGATTGAAGGGTATGTTAGTCTCTCCGATTATAGCTCATGATGTTAAACGTACTCTCTTCGGCTTACATCCTTTGAAAGCTCTTAGTCCAGATGGCTTCAGTGCATTATTTTGTTAACGTACATAGGATATCATAGGTCAACTATTTACTGACACGGTATTGGAATTTTTTGCATCTTGCAAAATGCTTCAGTCCATCAATCATTCCATTTTTTGTTTGGTCCCTAAAAAATTAAATTTAAGCCACATGTGGGACTTCTAATCTATATCTTACTGCACAACTATATATAAGGTGATATCCAAAATTCTTGTCGAACGCCTCGAGGTAGTTCTTTCGACTATTGTGAATCCTACACAATGTGCGTTTATTCCTAAATGTAATCTAGGAGATAATATTCTACTTGTACAAGAGCTGCTAAAGGATTATCACTCAGTTAAGCAACTACAAAGTTGTTTAATCAAGATAGACTTTCTAAAAGCCTTTGATATAGGTAGTTGGATTTTTATTCGGATATGTCTTGAAGCATTGCATCTTCCGACCTTATTTGTTTAATGGATCATGACCTGTATTAATGTAACATCCCATTCTCATATTAAGGGTTAGAACTCTAGATTTCTATAATTGAGAAATAGCACTGAGAGATTTGAAAAATGTATTTCATGCTCACGCGTAATGTTAGCATACGTACATGTGAATTTGATTGTTGCACACATGCATTCATTGACATATTCCGGGTATATCTGATATATAAGTGTGATTATATTTGGAATTTGTGAATTATATGTGTTAAAAATTGAGTTGGAGTGTATAAGTAGTGAATTATCATTTTTGGCAAAATATGATAATTTTCTGAATTTTAAGGGTATTTTTGGACTAAGAAAAATACCAAATGGCAGAATAATTGATGAATAGTATTAGAAATAAGAGTCAAATGGAAATGAAAATTTTTATAAATGATATTGGGATTTAGTGACAAGTGAAATTTGGGTTGAAAATTATAGACAAATGAACTAGTAAATTAAAAGACTAAAAGAAGACCAAGAGCACCACATTTATTAACCCATGTTATTATGTTGAAAGACCATCTCTTCTTTCATTTTGTTTTGGCCAAATGCTTCCATCTTTTTCTTCTTCTCTTCTCTCAACCCACGACACTTTCATTCCCACAACCCAACCTCTTCATGCTAATTTTTGTCAAAATCCTACACTACCACTTCAAGACCCTTATTGTTCCTTTTTGTTACAAGGAAAACATAGCCTATTCCTCCTTTAATAATGATGATCGTGTGATGCTTGGAGGCTAGGTTTAAGTGTGATTTGAAGACATTGAAGCTAAACAAGTAAGTATAAGCATTACTCTTCTTGATTGGTTTAAATGAAACATATTTTGATGATAGTTAAGAGTTAAATGATTATAAAATGAAGATGGGTACAAGCTAAAATGTGAATGAGAGATGTAGGTAGATTCATGTCTTACTTTTACATGTATGATGATTAATGATCACTACAAGAAAACAAGACATTTTGCAATGTTTCTAAAATATCACTAAATGTCCAAAAATGTATTCTACGACGTTTTAAAAAATGTTACAAAAAGCGTCATAGTGTAGGTAAAAGTTTTTTGTGACGTTCTATGTAAAATGTCACAGAAAACACTGACATTCTATGACATTTATAAAAATGTAACTGAAAGTTTGAACAATCCGCGATATTTTTAAAACATTGCAGAATGTGAAGGATTCCGCGATGTTTTTTTTGGAAATGTCGCGGAATGTCTTCTGCGACATTTTTTTATTATTTGTATTATTTTTAATTATTTTTTCATTTTTCAAAAATCATATTAATTTAATAATTTTTTAATTTTAATAATTATTTTTAAAATACAATTTTTTAATCTTATTTGTTTAATAACTATGCAATATTATTTATGAATTTTATTTATTTAATAATTCTTCAATTTTTTTAGCATATCATTAATTTTAATTATTATTCATGTATTACAAGAATTTCTTACCTGCAAACAATATATTATTTAATTGCAATTTGCAAACATATTATAATACACTAATTAATATCAAAATACACTAATTGCAATTCACAAATAGGACATAATACACTAATTAATCTGAAGGTTCATCTATCATATGACAACCAAGAGTCCTTTGTTGAAAGAATATCCATCCGACACTGTACAAATTTGTAAGACATAAGATAAGGAAGAAATGTTGTTGGTAATTTTGGGGGAAGAAGTAGCAGTATATTAAATGCCAAGTGCTTGTGGTCGTGAGATGATTGAAGAAGTGATCCTTTTATGACAACTTCACCAAAGGACTGAATATTGTTTGAAACTTCTTCCTTAAATGAATTAGACGTCCAGACTTTTCTTGTGCTTCTTTTGATTACTACAAGCTGACACTATATCTTTACCAACAGCAGTTGTGAAGTTTCAAATACATGACTAACCAAAGCTGAAAGCAAAGTATCAGGATTCCTAACAGCAGTGGCCCCTTCAATCCATTCATGTAGCTGTGGAGCTTCAAGTACATGACTAACCATAGCTTCACTTGGCAACTACAATCATAAGGCATATAGCATACAAAAATAGTAAAGCAATCATATAAAATAAATTGTAAATTGTTGTGTTTAAATTTGTGCAACAACAAAAAGAAATGAAAAGAACAACAAAAGTCTTCATGGAAGCACCAAAAAGAAAAGAAAAAATTTGCATAAGAGAAGGAGAGAGACTGCTCCCCATGGAAAGTTATTAATCCCAATGTAAATGATATGCAAGTTGAAGATGGAAGTATTCATCCCAACATAACTAGCACATGTAAAATATTATCATAAACCTTTTGAAACTATGAATAAAACAACACCAATAGAAATAGCATCACAAGATTGTTTATTAAATAGAAGATGGTTATCTTCATTAGAATACTTCCATTATCTTCATTAGAAAGCATATTAATCTCTATTTTTCCATTTTCTTTCCTCTGGAATGTTAAGTATATCTAATTACCAATAGCTTGGCTCTTGAGAAGCCTAATAAAAAACGAAACTATTGTTAGCATTGTTATTCTACATGAATGCTTTGGTGATCAAGTTTGGAGTTAGTGGTCATTCTTATAAGTGATCAAGTACAGATATTGTAACATCATCATAAAGTAAGAAAATGAACGGACAACACAGGAAGTTCTACTATGATGTGACCAAGAAATTTAGAGCTGTTGAGCTAAATGTAGCGCCCCCTTACCGGACGCCCGTAGGTCATTCCGATACATAACCTATGATGAGGGTGCACTACGAACGATCAATTCTAAATAAACCTCATGG
>JANIPM010319545.1:0-14850 GCA_027478405.1 Erythroxylum cassinoides | reverse complement strand
CACCATAAGAGAGGAGAGCTGAAGCATATATCAACATTATAATTGCAAAGAAAGTTGACCATCTATTAACTCCTCGTGTGAAAATTATATGGAACTTATGAATTGCTGCTAAGATACTGAAGTTGTTTTGTATATTAAGGATCGATGGATGTTGACCATGTAGCTTTCGATTAATGTGATCTGTAAACAACTTTCTAAGCTAGAACTACAGTGTGTTGTTTGCACTTCTGTAATAGCTCCTGCTATATTTAATATATAATTTATTTATTAAAAAAAACTCTTTAAGAATACAGAGATCTTGTGTGTTTTTAAAGAGCCCAGAGGTTATAAGAGGGAGCCTTGGTGATGGAATGAAGACATATAAGAAAATGATAAGATTAAGAAAGCTACGTATAAAACTCTATCGGATAGCACCGTAGAGATAAAGAGAGTAGTTAATAGAAAAAGTTATAAATTGATAAAAAGAAAGGTGAAAAAGATAATCTTAGAAGTTAAAGTAAAGCATACGAGAAATTATACCAACAATTACATACTAAAGGTGGAGAAATGATATTTTTAAGTTGGTGAGAGTTAGGGAATAAAAAGCGAGAGATTTAAATCAAATTCGTTGTATAAAAGATGAAGCAGGGTGAAAAATGAATCACGAGTTGATGACAGAGGTACTTCTATAAAGTAAGAATTTTCACTAATTATTTACATCTATATATTTAGAAGTCATGTCAAAAAATAAAGATTATAATACATTTAATAAATTATCAAAAGATAATAATATTTAACTGTTTAAAATAAACAGTTAATAATGTTTATGCCTTTTTTTACTAATAATATACATGTATATATTAAGAAGTCATGTAAAAAATGAATAAATTATCAAAAAATCATTACATATAACTATTTAAAATAAACACTTATTAACAATTATGCTTTTTTCAATTAAATTTAAAGAAGATAATAAGGTAAAAATAAGTAAAAAGAATACCTCTGAATTTGAGTGTTCCTTTCTCGTACTAATCCTTCAACCAAAGCTGGATCGAAAGGTAAGTTCAGTCTGCTTTCTAAAGCACTTTCGATCATACCACCAAATGTTATATCAAAACCAACAGGCTTAAGTTGTCTTCCGTCAGTAGCCGCCCAGAAATTGGTCTTTATAAATTCTAAACCTGAAAAAATGATCTGAAAAATACTTAATACATTTAATACTCTTTTTTATTGTAATAAGTTTTAAAATAATTAAGTTATTCTCAAAGTTTTATCCCTTAATTATGATAAAACTTTTTTACGTAAAAAATAAGAATATTAAATAGACTAAATATTTTTTAAGATTTTTTTCAGGTTTAGAATTTCTAGAGACCAATGGCTGGTTTAAGTTGCATTCTATCAGTAGCTGCCCAGAAATTAGTCTCTACAAATTCTAAACCTGAAAAAATAAATAAAATCTCAAAAAATATTTAGTCCATTTAATATTATTTTTATTTAATAAATTTTAACATAATTAATTTAATTCTCACTACCAAGATCAACTCATTCATTATAAATGTTTGTATTGACAGTTTGAATACACATTAAATAAAGAAAAATTTATAATCGATTGCTAAAAATTATTAATAATCATTTTTATTGTAAATAATCAAAAATATTTTTAAGGATAAGAATGAGTAATAGTAATTATCAAAAGTAGCCATATAATTAGGTTCTTAATTTACTATAGATACGAATGACAATATGCGTAAGATACCAAAATATTTTAAAAAATTATGAAATTCCATAACTCTTTTTTTTTTTGACCTATGACTCTATGAGGCTATGATAAAATAAAATTGAATTTAAAATTTTTTTAATCCTTTAATTTTGAGTGGACCCCATGTAACCATAGATTAGGAACAAAAGCTACCCCTGTTCACAAGTTGTTCTCCGACACTCCACTTGTTTAGAGCAAGAACACAAGCGAGTGTGGAGGACAGAGCGTCCTTGACGAGCAATGGATGTGCATCATCAAGGGACCATGATCCATCAGGTCGCTGGTGTTTCGTCACCCAATCCAAGCTTTCCGGGAACAACGGTTCTGATTGCTTCTTCTTCTCCTCTGGAGACGGGACCATGGCCACCCATGCAGTGTCATAAGGTGACGCCGAGAGCTTCACGTTCCCCAGAACCTCGGACGCCACTCTCTTCACTACCGTACTCGATTTTTTTCCATCCTAACACATTCGCGTCAAATCAAACAGCATTTTTGAATGAGCAAGAACCAGAAGAGATGAGAGTACTATTGAGTGATGTGTGTCTTACAGAGCCAACTTTACGAATAACTTTAGGATCGATGGGCGTTTGAGAACGAACATCTGTTCTTTGACAAGCATGTGTTAAGATCACAAAGTTGATGATGATAATGTAAACGATCTTATGTACAAAATCTTACCTGAAGATATAGGTCTGGTTTCGTAGTGTTGAGTAAGTCTTGGGGTAATTGGATTCACAAGCAACATCGTGCTGAAGAGAGAAAAAGATACTAGTTTATGTTATGATTTACAGAGGAAGAATGGTCATTTATAGACTTGAAACACAAATTGTTAATGTTTCATAATTTACTATTTAAATAACTCAGGTGTTCCTGGGAATAGATCCTGTGTCTAATATTATCCTATCTTATTCTGTCCATGAAATTTCAACTATTTATTTTGTGGGATTCACGCGGGGTCCACGCAAGACCTACACAAAATTTACATAAATAAACGATTAAGATTCATTAGACACAATAAAACACCATAATATTAAATAGGAAATCTGAACTCGGTGTTCCTGTCAACTTTTAAGCTATTATTTCAGTAATATACGTGTTCAGGTTGTGTTGGCCCAAACGCAGGAATGACAAACCCACTCCAATGCACTTATAATAAAAGATTTTTTATTAAATTTCTATCAGCTTAAAAGTTTGACTTACTTTCGATTAGACTAAAATTAATAAAAGTTAAACTAAATTTAATCAAAGTTTTTTTAAACTAAATTTAATCAAAGTTAAACTTAGATAATTAAGTCTATTTGTCTTCAAATTTAAATTTTTTTAAGAACCAAACTCTAAAATTCATTTTTTTAAAACCAAAAAGTTCTTTAAAAAATCTATTAATTCTTATTACTGGCCTTAATAACCATATTTTTTTATTACAAGAGAAAAACACCAAAAAAATACTAAAATATATCTTGGTGGAGTAACTTCCGAATAATCAGCTCCTATAGCCCTAGACTTAGACTCGATAAAAAAAGTTAAAATGGCTAGGCTATCAATAAATTGATTTCTTTCTCGATGGATGCGCTGTCGGAGATATAAATAACAATATCTCCTGATGGTTCGGAAAAGTCCCTCTTTATCTTTGAAACGTTAGGCAGTGCTACGCAGAATTCTTACCACGTGATTTTAAGTAGCTTATTTTTGACTGAACTGTACAAGTGAATGTAGGTCTTAACTGATGTTACCCAGCCACCCTACTTCGGTGCCACCGCAGGTCGATTACAATAAAAAAAATTTCAAAAATGTTAAAACTTAGATATCTTTCTAAAATCACTTAAATCAAATAAAAGTATGGTTTTCTTTTTTTTTAATTACCTTTTCTTAATAATATATATGCATAAATCGTTGAGTGCACGTAATTACATGTCTACAATTTTGAGTGCACGTAATATATATGCACGTAAAATATATGCATGTAATATAATTACAATTTTGAGTGCACGTAGTTACATGTCTACAATTTCTAAAATCTCGTAATATATATGCACGTAATCATTGAGTGCACTAAATCATTGAGTGTAAGTATTTTTTTTACCTGCTTGGTCGTGCATTCATTAGTGCCTTAATTCTTTCAAGTAGAGTGAGATAGTTACCATACTTTGGCTTAAAAGCAGTGATGGGAACACCCAAAAGAAAAAGGAGCAGATTTCACAGTCAGCCCAGTTAGATTCTAAATTTCGGTAAGATTACGCACATCAGTAGAGAGATACATACAACTTTGTGCGGTATACAGCCTCAACCCAGACCAATCAGCAAATATCTCCAATGTATGGATCATCATGGTAATCGATTGAGAGTTAGAACCACATAATATCAAAAGATCATCTGTACATAAGAGATGCGAAAGATTTAGACATTCACATTTGTAGTGGAACTGGAAATTCTTATTGCGTGAGATCAACTTAGTTGTTAGTCGAGAAATGCCTTCCATCACAAGAGTAAACAAATAAGGCAACAACGAACGAATTCCTTTAGCTATTTGTATTGGCTTAGTAAGAATCTCATTCACCATAATGCTCAATAGAGGAGTTTGTGAATGCTTGTTATGATCCATGATAAATTGAACATATGCGAGAGGGGGGTGAATTATGTGTGACTTAAAAATATTTTACAAGTTACTATCAATTCGTGTAAACAATAAGTACCCGCAAAATTTCAACAGAAACATCTGTAAATAAAAAGAGCCTGCTAAAGTTTAAAACGAAAGGAGCTTGTTAATCGTTCACAACAAAAGAAGCCTGTTAACGTTTAAAACAAAAGAAGCCTATTAATGAAAGGAACTTGTAAAAGTTTAAAACAAAAGAAACCTCTTGTAATATTAAAACATAAGGAGTCTATCCTAAAAGTGAAGGAGTCTCTAGCAAATTTAAGCACAAACACTATAATGTGGAAATTTAAAAGTTAAGAGAAAAAGAGTGACATGGTCGATTTAAACCGGTTCGGCTTATACGAAACCTACACCCAGTCCCCAAGTATCTAACTTGAGTATTTCACTATATAACTCCAAGTAGTAAATTTTGACGAGCCTCTCCAAGCTCACAAGTACATATTTTCAAGGCTCTTCAATTCAACCTTCCACACTCTTAGTATTTAACAAGCCTCTACGAGCTCTCAACAAAACTAAATATAAGGTTTGCTCATTGTAAGCTTCAAGTAATAATAATCTATCTCAATAAAATATTTTCACTTTCTAAAGCACAAAGAGTTTGACGACTTTCTAGAATATTGATGCTGCTGATGTATTTCAAAATTTTGACTTATTCGCAAAATGCAATGACTCTTCCTTAAATAGGCTTTATTTTCAACTAGTCATTACTCCACTTATATTCTAAGTTGACATTAAGTCTAAAGAATCTTCGATATCATCTTTGTTGGAATCTTCTAGTATTCAGACGTTAATTCTCGAAGCTGATTGTCGATTTATGTGATTGGTAAGATTCTTTCAGATATTGTGGAATCATTTCTAATAAATAAGGTAAGGTCATTAATTAAGAAGGATCCCGCAAGAAAGGAAACATTCTTTTGCAAAATTATATCGTTACCTATTCGAGTAAATCAAATTTGAATTTTAAATATTATATAGTTATCATAAAAAACACTAATAACAAACATTTAGCTAACAATCTCTTCCTTTTTAATGATGATAACTAATAAACATAAATATTTTAAAATTCAAATGTTTGAGAGAGGTTTCGAAGGATACCTGTAATTTATAAGTCCTTACTAATAACTTTAATTTAGTATAATCCTCTTACTACCACTAGGTAGTAGGAGCCTATTCTATATGATATCACAATAAGAGAATTTCAACGACAAAGCTTTCAAAAATATATCATTAGAAATAACAACATAAGCTAAGTATTTCAGGTAAGTATATACTCTCCCTACTTATAAGCCAAATATTTCAAGCGAAGTCCTAAGTATACTCTCCCTACTCTCCACTTTTTCATTATCAAAAAGAGATAAGCAATCATGAAATAAGAAAAAAAATGCACCTATATGTAAGAGTAAAAATTAAGCATTAACAAAAAATTGTCAATGTATCCAAAAAAATAACCAGAGCATATTAATCATGTAAAATATTCTTTAAGGGAATCCAGAATAGTGCGAAGAAGGAGTTGCATGTCATTGAATTGGTCTTGCATCCTTGATCTTGTTATGCATTTGTTCTTGATTGTATCACGTGTCTCGCAGTTGTTGAAGGATCAGATCATTTGTATTTGTATTCTGAAGTGTGACAGGGGCTGATTTCTATAGAGCAGGATTCATGACATCTACTACTCTTTCTATTTCTTCTCCATCTATACATTATCTTTCAACTTATATCTGAATTGATAAGGAATAGATGAATGAAACTTGGAAGGTTCATACCAATCTAGATTATCAAAAGACACTCCATAATGAGTGAAAATCTTGGTAAGTAGCATCTCGTAAGGTAGATTACTAGTGGTATTCTTACGACTCCCCTTATCCACCATAAATCGCAAGATATATCATTGCTGGGAGGTTCATCTGATTTCCCTTTAGTATATTATTTACAACATATGTGTCTAGGAGATTACATCTTTCCATTGAACTACTCCTTGGAAAAATTGAAATAGCAGATAGCGATGCAAGGCATCACGACAGTAAGTCCAAATGTCTAAACCAAGGTCTCCCTTCAAGAGTATTCTCGGTGTGCAGGGAAATAAAATTCACAGCTTCTCCCAGATTAAGATCAGTAATGTCCCACTTATGATAGGGAAAGTCAATTTTGCCTATGAGAGTTATATCCAGTATGTTTCCCAAGATTTTCTTAGTGATCAAAATCTCATACTCAAGTGCCCAAGAGACAATTTCTAACTTTCCATCAATGTCATCTTTTCTCATATGTGTATAAAATGATCTAACTAAATCATCACACATTGTCTCATTCAAATTTAAAAAATTTGGCCAAAAAATAGTAAGAAAGTAAGGAGAGATGGGAATGCCAATATCATTGAACAAAAGAGGAGGCAAAATGCATCCAATAACCACCTGTCACTTCTTGTAGCACATTTTATATCGTGCTTCAACTTCCATTGACTGAAACATCATGATTGGTGTGAAGACTTTCGTTTCTTATGTTTCTTTGATTTTGACCTCTTTGCCTTTGGAATTTCTTCAAACAACGTTTCTTCATAAGATAGTTCATTCTAAATAATAGGGTCTTCAATATTCTCTTTAACTATAGGTGCTTTGCCTTTTCTTATTTCCCCCTTTTTCTTTTTCGAGATTTTTCTTCTTCCCTTGGTTCAACGTTGGAGCATTTTTCTTTTTCAAAAACTTTTCTCAACATGTTTTACAAAACTTCCTCTAGTTCATAGATGCCTTATTAAACTAGCCGTTCTTCATCAGAATTATTATCATTAACGATCCAATGTACTTCAGGCAATTATTTACCGTGGAACCAAGTTGAGTAGTAGTCGATGGTCGTCGTGCGGAAGTTTTGAAAGACAAAGTAGAAGGAGTAGGTAGAGTGAGAGTAGACAGTGAAGGCGAATGGTATCTTACCTTTCTCGTTAGCTCCTTTTCACTAGAAGTTTTTTATTTTTATTTTTCTTTTTTCTTTTTTCTTTTTCTGCTTCTTTTTCTTTTTTTAATGAGATAGGGTTTGAGTCATCAGAATTTTCTTCACCTAAATCAAAGACATATTGCTGCTTGATCATCGGTTCATTGTGTCTGGAAGATGAATTAGAATATGATTCTTCAGGAAGAGACAATGTCGCCAAAATCTTTCTCTTTCTCTTGTATAGAGTCTCTTGAATGGATGCTTCTGAAACTTAGGGCTTTTTGAAAGAAGTGATAGAAACAAGGGGTGTTTAGTGATCATACTATTGGTGACAGAGAAGAAGATTCAGAAACAAGAGTTTTAGACTCTTATTAATGGCGAGAGTTTCGCCATGGCTAGTAGTGGGAGTCAAAGTTTTCTTTTCTCCCATAGACTTTGTTTGTACCATTTCAAATAAGCTAGTGAGATTCAAGAGATTTGAGAAATACAGAGAGTTTAAGTGCAGAGAGGTAAAATGCACTTTTGAGAACGATGAAGATGAGTATAGGGAAGAAACTTTCTCAAGATATACTAAATGGTTCTTGAGCATGGATTTTGTGTGAAGATGAACAATCATACACACTGTTAGAGGAGGTGTGATCGTTTACGTATCTTCTGTCAGTCACAAATAGAAACCTGTCAGAATAGCGCATGCATTTAAAAAAACAAAATGACACTATTTAATAACATCCTTTTTAAGACATGTTTATTCTACCCTCTTAAACTAAGAAGAGCCTTCTAAAATAAGAGGATCCTGTTAAAGAATATATTAGAAGGAGCCTGTTAATATTTACAAAAGGAAGTGGCATAGAATCTTCATCCTAAGTTAAATATTAGATAATTTGCATATATCAAGCTTTTTTCTTAACAAACAAAATTTGTCTTCAGAAAGTAGCTTAGTAAAGATATCAACTACTTGGTTTTCAGTTTTAACATGCAAAAGATCAATGGTTCCTTCTAAAACATGATCCTTAAGAAAATGATGTTTGATTTCTATATGCTTAGACTTAGAATGATGCCAAGATTTTTAGAAATATTGATTGCACTTGCACTGTCACAGAGTACATGAATATGATCAAAGTTTAGAGAAAAATCTTAGAGTTCATGTTTTATCCATAAGATTTGAGCACAACTGTTGGCAACTACTATATATTCTACTTTAGTTGTTCACAGCATTTTACAATTTTGTTTCTTGCAAGACCAAGAAAATATACACCCTCCAAGAAATTGACAGTGATCACTTGTGCTTTTATTATCAACTTTATCACCTGCATAATCTACATCACAATTGTCAATTATGTTAAATGAATCAATTTTTGGATTCCATAATCCAAAATCCATAGTTTCGAGAAGATAATGAAAGATCCTTTTGACTGCTTGAAGGTGGCTTTCTTTCGGATTTGATTAAAAACGTACACAAACACACACTCCAAGCGTAATATCTGGTCTTGAGCATGTAAGATATAGAAGTGATCTAATCCTTCCTTTATACTTTATTTCATCTATAGTCTTTCCCTCTTCATCCTTATCAAGTTTAATTCTAGTATACATAGGAGTACACATCAGTTTGACATTCTTAAAATGATATTTTTTGATGAGTTCCTTTATGTATTTGTCTTAACTAATGAAGATTCCTTTTTTATTTGCCTAATTTGTAACCCCAGAAACAAAGACGGTTCTCCCATCATACTCATTTCAAACTCCCCCTACATTAAGGTTGAGAATTCTTCACAGAAGGATGAATTAGTGGCGCCAAATATTATGTCATCAACATATATTTGCACTATGATAACCTCTTATTTTCTTGCTATTGGTTGGGAAATTTTTTGAATTTGAATTAGACAATGTGTGATGATTTAGTTAGATCATTTTATACACACATGAGAAAAGATGAAATTGATGGAAAGTTGGCTATCGTCTTTTGGGTACGTGAGTGTGAGATTTTGGTTACTGAGAAAATGTTGGGGAACATATTGAATATAATTTCCATAGGCAGAATTGACCTTTCTTGTCATAAGTGGGACATTATTGATCTTGATAGGGGGTTAGCTGTGAATTTTATTTCCATGCATATAAAGAACACTCGTAAAGGGAGACCTTGGTATAGACATTTGGACCTACTGCCATGATGCCCTGCATCGATATCGGCTACTTCAATCTTTCCAAAGAGTAGTTTAGTGGAAAGATACAGTCTCATAGACACATATGTTGTGTGTAATCTACTGAAGGGAAATAAGATGAACTTCCCAGCAATGATCCTACAATTTATGGTGGATAAGGGAAGTCATAAAACTACTACTAGTGGTATGCCTTATAGAATGCTACTTAACAAGATTTTCCCTTATTATGAAGTGTCTTTTGACAATCTGGATTGGTATGAACCTGCCAAGTTTCTTTCATCTATTCCCTATCAATTTGGATATAAGCTGAGAGATAATATGTAGGTAGAGAAGAAAATAAAAAGAGTAGCAGACATCTTAGGTCATGATCCATAGAAATCAACTGCTGTCACACTTCAGAATGTAAATGATATGATCCTTCAACAACAATCGAGGGGTATTCAATCAAGTCAGGATCAAATGTATAGCCAAATCGACAATATGTGGAATCAACTTATTGACATGTAGAATCTTCTGTGAATTTTTTTTTTGTCTCTTAAATGATGATATACTCTTCTTAAAGTTTTTTCTCCTACTGATTTTTTAGGGATTAATGCCTGCCTAACTTCCCTTTTTGATAATGACAAAGGGGGAGAGTTAAGAGTTGACGATATATTTTGCTAATACATTTTGCATTTTTTTTATTTTGCATGATGAAATATGCTTTTGAATTTGAATGATGAAATATGATTCTGATTTTGCATGATGAAATAGTAATTTGTGATATATTTCACTAACTGTTGAAATATTGTTAAATCTAAGAATTATGTGAATTTCGTATGTTATGATTGCATCCAAATTATCTTTTAAAACAATAGACTCCTTTCTTAGAGATTGTAAGAAAGGCTCATTCTAATCACGGTTACAAGTAAAGACTTATAAAGATTACAGGAATCTTTATAAATCCTTTATCTCTTTTAAATTTTGAAAATATATCTGTTATTGCTTGTCATTATGAAAAAGGGAGAGATTGTTAGCTCAAGGTTTATATTAATGATTTTGATAATGTAAGATTCCAGCAAAGATGATATAGAGGATCCTTCATAAGTCAACTCATAATATAAGTGGAGCAGTGACTAGTTGAAGTAAATGTCTATTTAAGGTAGAGCCACTGCATTTATGACAATGTCAGATTTTTGAAATACTTCAGCAGCATCAATATTCTTGAAAGTCATATCTTTATCAAACTCCTTGTGCCTTAGAAAGTGAAAACACTATATTGAGATAGATTGTTATTCCTTAAAGCTTACATTGAGCAAACCATATATTTATTTTTTATTGATAGCTTGTAGAGACTTGTTAAATACTACGAGTGTGAAAGGTTGAACCTTAAAAAATATGTACTTAGAGAAGCTCGTCAAAATTTACTACTTGGAGTTTTATAGTGAATTAATCAAGTTGGATATTTGTGGACTGGAAGTAGGCTTCGTTATATGCTGATATAAATCGACTGCATCATTCTTCTCTCTTCTTAACTTTTGAATTTTTACTTTATAGTGTTTGTGTTCAATTTCAAGAGGCTCCTTCACTTTTAGAATAAGTTCCTTCTGTTTTAATATTGCAAGAGGTTACTTTTGTTTCAATCTTTTATATGCTCCTTTCGATAACAAACTCCTTTTGTTTTGAAAGTTAACAAGCTCCTTTCGTTTTTAAACGTTAACATACTTCTTTCGTTTTAAAATTTAACAAGGCCTTTTTATTTACAAACTTTCTGTTAAAATAACAGGTTCTTTTCTTTTACAGGAATTGGTGGTAACTTGAAATTTTTTTTTAAGTCACACACAATTCACCCTCTTTTTGCGTGTGTTTTCTTTAATAATAATATTATTTTGTGATCAGAGACTACCTCTGACACTTTATTAGACTTAGGTTGTTTGGCACTATTCTACTTAAATAGTGTATCAAAATATTATTGTTTAGGAGTTATTTATATTAATTTTAAGTCGAATTAAGTCAAAATTTTTTAAATTTAAACCTGATTTGAAATCTAATCAATTTAAAACTATTGTTTATTAATTAATCGATCCTATTTATCTTTGTTTCTTTAAAAAATTGGTAAATAGTTTAATTATCTATCAAAATTTTAAAATATTAGAATAAATAAATACAAAATATTAAAAAAAAGATATTTATTGTGATAATTTCAGCCATCTTAATTGGTACATAGCAATAACAAACCAACCAATTACTCAATCAATACTTTCACTAAACCATTGAACGAATGTTCTCTCCATATCGTTTATTTACTTCATTATAATAAATTATCAAATCCTATATTAAGTTGTTGTTGTTGTTATTAAAAAAAAGAAAAGAAAATAATAAGAATAAGAATAAGAATTTTCCTCCAATTGTGCTCATAAAATACACCTATTAAACTTAAGTTATTGTACATGTATGTTCAATTTGAATATTCAATTAAGATATTATTTTATTAAAATAACATTGTTATAAGAATCAGTTAAATCGATTTTGAGTGGAATTAATTCCGCTGAATTTCAAATTTTATTATATTTTCAACTTTAGTTAGTCTGCAATCCTTCATTCCCTCCGATGGGACTTCTTCAAATTCCAAATTTAACTTCTTCAAAGATATCGCAGAGATTATTCATTTGTGGAAATTCCAATAAATCGATGAGAATGAGCCATTTTAAGGAGAAATTAATAAAAGAAGCCATGGATTGGACACATGCACACGTGTGATGAAGAACAAAAAATCAAGTTTCAAAGTGCTGACTGAGTCAATATCCCCATCAGACCAGTAAGCCAATGTTGTCTCCATGTCTTTCAGTTTTGTCGTTATAGTAAATGACCAAACCGTACCATCACATCGGAGAGACGAAAGGGGAGTCAAGATAGGCGTCTACTTTGTGACTCTTATGGAGGAATCTTTAAAGTTGGTATTTTGGTCTTATCCATAAATTCTATAGTTTATGGAGCTTTGAATTTTGATTTTAGATTCAAAGGCTTAATACAATTATGACTTGAAACCCAAAAAAATAATGAAAAAAAATTCTGAACAAAATTAAGGGTTTTTTTTAATCCGAACAACTTTATTTTTTTATTTAGACAATTTCAATCTAATTAAATTTTATTTCAAACTCAACTTATTTAAAGAGAAATTTGATAACTCATTAGAATGCGAAAAAAAGAATCAAATTCAATTAAATATTTTCTTTTTTATTTTGACAACGTCCATCCAATTAAATCTGATATCGAACTCCAACTTATTTTTAATTTTTTTTTAACCTTTAACTTTTATTCCAATCCATTTATAAGGAAGAGATTTATTAAACATGCATGGAAGTTAAATAATAGTTGGATATCTTTTTAAAAATGATAATGAATCAAGTTATGTTGAAACATTTATTTTTGGTTCGAACCCAACTTTAGATTCTGTTAAACTTAAGTTGTTTGATATGAGTTTAATCTGAAAAACAAATAATATCATTTTAAGAATTATTCAAATCGATTTTTAGTCGGCTTCTTAACCTACAACCCATCAATTATTACGAACACATTGAATCAATATTGAAGAGGGTATACTGTACTACGATTGCGTGCATATATTCACCGAGAGTCCCCACCTATAGACTTGAGGACGTATAAATAAAAATAACCATTTCAAATTTGTCTTCTCATCATGGAAATTTACTGCAAAGAAATTGACAAAAAGAAGCCATGGACGAAAAAAAATGATGTTTCGAAGTAATTTTCAAACTGATTGAAGATGGAACACAAACTAAACGCAGCCACTTATCTTGAATATGATGATCCCATTCAATTAAACCTGTCAAATTTAGAAATGTCAAAATTATTATTTTTACTCTTCTTCGATAGTTATTATAATAATGACTCAGTCAATATCTCCATCACAGCAGTAAAACAATGTTCTCTCTATGTATTTTAGTTCCGTGGTTATAATAAATGACCAAACCCTACCATCAGAGAGAAAAAGAAGAATCAAGGTAGGTGTAGGTTCTATGACTTTTGTAGATGACCCTCGTTAACTTAGTTGCAATTGTTAGAATTTAACCTTATGATTAATATAATCTGATTTCTTAATATTTAATCAACCAGAATCACACATAGATCGAATCAACAATGATATATTTATGTAAACAAGAACACTAACCTTGATCCATTGCACAGCAGAAGCGTAAACAGCAAAACTTGATGGATTTGTGTTCTTCCAAGTCAATATCTAAATACCGAATGAATTCTCCTTATGGATCAGAAAAAACTAACACTAACCTTTTAGAGAAAATGTTAAGAGAGATATGACTTGGGGACCACAACCCTATTTATAGTCAATTTTGACTTACGGGTCATTGTGGGCCCATTAACCACAATGACTCGTAATGGGCTTCTACACATCAGGCCCATACTAATAATTAATTAATATTTCTATAGGCCCAATTAATTTACTATAGTTAGATCACATTTTATTAGGCCTATAACCGAGATAGAAATCTACATACATATATTTATACACGTGGCCCATAAAATTCTAACATGCTTAGGCAGTTCTTTCGATGAGCACAACGGAATGAAGATCCATTTTATCATTTCAAATCCTATGTGTAGGATAACTTCAAGAAGTTGCAGGTTTTGTTTTACCAATTGGGGTCTTTCCGATTTTAGCTTTAACATATGCTCTCTCTATTACTCATTTGCTTCTCTTCGTTAGAATTATATACGATAAAATTAGTTGACAGTTAAGTTACTTTCATTCTAAAGATGTAGTGTATAAATATTCTTCATTATGATGAAATGAGATAGACTTTCTTTTCTCTCTATTTGATTTTTCTAATATGGTATCAAAGCTAATCTCTTCTGCTTCTCCATTATTTTAGGAATCTTTCTAGAGTTTCTTGTTCTTCTTGTTTTTCTTTGCACCCCGTAATAGAAACTTTACAGTTTCTTTACAATCTTTACTTCTTGCGTTCTTTGAATCTTGCTGTTATGGCTACTTTCAATGCCTGGTCAGTTAATAATCATACTTCTGGTTCAAAGTTGAAACCAGAAGATAATCTCTATAGTCCTTACTATCTTTATCATCATCATCATCATCATCACCATCCAGTCCGAAATCTCACAATGAAGTAGGGTCTGGAGAGGTCCGATAGTACGCAATCTTACCCCTATATAGTAGAGAGGCTATTTCCGATGGACCCACATGCAAATGAGACAATATACGAATGATGCAGATGATAGAAACAATTCATTAAACACATAAAATAAACGAAAATACAAGTAATGGAGAAATAATAAAATTAATAATAACAATAATAATAAGAAAATACTAATAAAAATTAAAGTAAAATCAAATAAAAATAAAA
>JANIPM010317796.1:0-14873 GCA_027478405.1 Erythroxylum cassinoides | reverse complement strand
GCATCTTTTCTGCCTTGTGCTTCATTCATCTGATCTTTGGCTTCATTTGTTTGATCCATACATTGTTGAATTATGCTTAGGATCATCATCTTCAATCTCCACTTGCATTTAAACTCCTTCATCTTTCCCTTCAGCTTTCTTTTCTTCCTAATCTTCATTGTTAATGCTAACTCCTCCACTAATTTCAACACCTCAGGCTGCCCAAGACAACTCATCTCAACAAGTTTTGCAGTTAGTGAATATGAGAAATCTGCTGCGACCACCTTTGCCAAAGTCACCATTGGAACATATTTTGGTACGTTATGATTGAATTCGAGGAAAATCAAGCAAAATCTTTGAATGAATTGTCAGGTACGATAAGAAAAAGTTTGTCCCAACTACTGGTGCCAACTATAGCATCAACGAGAATGAAGAATGACCTGTGAAGAGCATTGGAGACAACACATAATGTTGCACAAGCTTTTGTAAGCTTCCACTGTATAAGATGGACTTTGGTTGGGGTAAACCTTCATGGTTGGCCTTTCCTATGATTCATCTTAGGAATGTTATTATGTTGCTCAAAACAAGAGATGGTGATGGTATAGAAGCTTGGATTTCCCTCGATAAAGGACAGATGGCCCAATTCGAGAACAACCATAAACTTGTAGAATTTACGTATAGTGACGTTGGTGTTCTTCTCAATTATTGTAGCTAGTGATTCATTCGAATCATTTTAGTTTCCTTAATTTGTGTTCTATGTTTTTTGTATTTTATTCACCCCTTCTTTCAAGAAATCTCCTTGTAATGTTTGTTTGCTTCTGTTTATCATAATAAATTGTCTATAAATTGGTATAGACAAGAAGTCGCTCAAAGACCTACAGCAAGAAAACAGCCTATGGCCTCTTCTCCCACTAGAATCTCAAAGTAAATTGATACAGACTAGTGTGGTTTAAAAAACACATCCCAGAAATAACTTTTATCTCTTGGCTTGTTTTTAAAAACAGGTTAACTACCTTGAACAGGATAAAAGTCCATTCAAACCCCACCTGCTGCCTATGCCAACAGGAAAATGAGAATAGAAATCATCTGTTCTTCAAATGATCCTATATATTGAACACCTAGAATCATATAAGAAGCTTATGAAACTTTCAGAGTTCTGAAATTGAATCGAAAAACTTAGTTTCCTTGACAATCAATGTCGTTTTACCTTAACATGATTCTTTTCTACTGAGGCTAAGCTTCTGTAAACTTATATATGAAGCATGGAGATAAAAGAATTATAGAAGGCTTAAATAAAAACAGGTCATTGTTCTTTATTTGAAGACAAACATGTATTGCATAACACGAGCCTTCTTTATGCGTCCAAGACCGAACATGAAAGGGAAAAAATGAAGAAAACTCGAAAATACTTGATTTGCGTCCATAACTTTCACGAACTTTTTGTAACCGAAATGATCCTGATTTCTCAACAACCTTCATAAGAAATGATCATCGCAATGTCGTTAATGCCTTTTTGCATCTTTTTTAATACGTGAACCTCTTGATGGGTTAGAGTATTCTTATGTTCACGATTTGCTTAAGTAGCTACAGGAGAACTTAACCATATATATATAGCATCCATATCAGACTTCCTCATCATATACTGGATACAAATCCAATTCACACTGATTAGTGTTCATTTTTCTTATTGGACTTCAGATTATTAACCTAAATCCTTTATTTGACTACTTTATTATCTTTATCTGGATCAAATTTGATTCTCTTAATCATAAATTTATTAAAATAGTCAAAATTGTAATTAATTGTTGTCCATCCTTAAGGAAATTTTTAACATGCTCCCCCTTGGATAATAATTAATTACAGCAATTGTAATGATTATAAAATTAGTAAAAAAGAGTTAAGCAAATCACAGTATATGTCCACCAAGTTTAAAAAACCATTTGATTCAAAGATAATGAAAATTCATCATTTTATCCTGCAAGACTTTTGATATCAAAAAATATTAAATGCATATGTCATGTATGACACAAATCCAATATAATCACACATATCTAATACCTCACTAACATGAATGAAAAAATGAAGTGTAACAAACTAGGATGATACTTGTACAATCTGGAATGTATCATCTTTTGGTATTGCTGTCGCTTACAACCAAATTAACACCAACTCTAGCTATGAAAAATGTAGTTAGTGAAGAGTTGAGATCATTCCCACAAGGAATTCTAACAGTAAAGATTGTACGAGTCTAAAACGAAAACAAAGTAAAGGGAGGGGGGAGGGGTTTCAATTCATGGAAATTTTATAATTTACAAATAACAAAAATAAAAAATTAACAAAAGTAATTGGATATGAAAAATTCAATAGACAAACCTTGGATTTCGGGTCACCAACATTATCACACTAAAATAGATCCTTGATATAAAATTCAGTTTATCAATAAACATTCATTGAGTGATGTTTTCCCTTAAGTTTAAATGAATAGAAACATGTATTCTAAGCATTCTTATTAATCAACAACTTAGATATGATCTTAAGTTCAATTGAATAATAGCTTTAAGAACTAAGAAATCAATGAACAAGACAATACATGTACGACATGCATTTAATCAAGATGAGTTTCTTCTTAGAATTTTCAACTCTAACGTAAAGATGATAATCCTAATTGTCACTTGTGATTAGCAAAACTGAACGTCATATTCTACTGATTTGGCTATTAAACGAATCAATTCCTAGTTGTGCATCCTAGAAATCAATCAATTCAATCATAAAAGCAATTCAGAAGGAATTCATTATTCATCAACAAAACAAACTTTATTGGAACATCTCACACAGAATAGATGATAACGTGGTTTTCCTCAACCAAGAAAAAGGATTTAGCTACTTGTAACGAAAGTTAAAATCAATAAAGAAATAGCCAAATGTAAAGTCTCCATCCCTGATCTTTCCTAAAAAATCCGAAAACTCCTAGAGAAAATACTGTAGCAAATGAAAAAAACTGACTATGGCTAACCAAAAGAGCAGAAGAAAATTCTGCAGAAAAACAGGAACATTACTCCTAAAGTGGCTGTTGTGAACAGTAACGCAATTCCCTTCCTCTCTTCTTCGATCCACTCTTTTTGTTTTCCATGATCTTTTGCAGATAATCTTCCCCAAGATTCAGGTGGTTGATGATCCCTATCAATAAGGATACAATCTGATTCTTAAAATCATAAAAATCTTAAGTGAATCGAATTTGCATTTAAAAACAGATCTTGCAGATAATTTTTGTCCTTGCACGTGCCCATGCTTAGTTACTAAATTTCCTGTCAGTTTGGAATTTCAAATTATCCTTACTTCCCTTGCATCTTTTTGATTCAATTTCATCTCTTAAGTGTTAAAAATCATATGAGAATAATTAAGAAATAAATCCATCAACTATGAATAATAATTTCAACACATTAAAGAGATTTATACACAAAATAAGCACAAAATGACAACTTAACATCTTTCTATTTATACATCTCAATTTTTCCAAACTTTATGCTAAACAACATTAGAGAAGTTTATTTTCTCTCATTGAATGCTAAAACACATTAAAGAAAACCTATTTTCTCTCACTTTATGCTAAATTGTATTAGAGAAAACCTTTATAAGATCAAACAGTTATATCCTTCTATGTTATGTCAAAATCTATGGATTTACATATTAAACTATATGTGTCCTAATGATATAGGATTAAGGTCAATCTGTATACATGCCCATAGACTTTTAAAATGCTTAAAATCGACACAAATATTAAGACTTTCACTTGTATTATGACAATATATAACATGTATGGACTAAGAGCAAAATGATGATCATCTTTATAATAAAACATACTATCATAATACATGAGAAACATACAAATGTATAAGGAGAAAATATAGTGACCCCATACTGTATACATGTCTTTCAAAAACATGTGGGCAAATTGCTTTAGTTAAAGGATTAGCAAACATATCTTCAGTCCTCAAATGCTCCACTTTAATGTCACTTTTCTGTATCAATTCGTTTATGGTCAAATACTTGACCTCTAAATACTTAGACCCTATGATATTCTTATTATTGTTACTGAACTACACATCAGAAAGATTATCACAATACAGTCGAATGGGTCTAGCCAATGAATCAACCATAGATAATTCAGAAATCAAATTCCTGAACCAAACCACTTATAAAGTAGCCCTATATTATGCTCCAAACTCTGCATGTATAGTTAAGGAAGCCATTAGTGTCTACTTGATACTCTTCCATAATATTGCACCATTTGCTCATGTAAAAATATATCCTAATATGGAATTCCTATCATCCGGACACATAGTAAAGTCTAAATCCGTATATTCTATATGGTTCAGATTGTTGACTTTCCTATATGTCAATATATAATCCTTAGTACCCTTTAGATATCTCAACAGTCGTTTGACCGCATACCAGTGATCCAATCCTGGATTAGTCAAATACCTACCCAACAGTCAAACAACAAATGCAATGTCCATCCTAGTACACACTTGGGCATACATCAGGGTGCCAATCACACTAAAATATGAAACATTCCTCATAATCTCTCTCCCTAGCTCATTCTTTGGACACTATACTAAAGATAAGCTCTCTCTATAAGAGATTGGTGCTATAAGAGGTTTATAACCAACCATATTGAACCTTTGTAGCACTCGCTCAATGTATGCGCTCTGTGAGAGGTCTAATGAGTGTTAAGATTTATCCTAGTAAATCTAAATGTTGAGGACAAAAGGTGTTTCTTCAAGGTCCTTCATGTCAACATGCTTAGCCAAAATTTGTTTAACCTCATGCAATATGGTCAAGTCATTTGATGCAAGCAAGATATCATCCACGTACAAAAGTATAAAGATTACTTTGCTCCCCCTTACCTTGTAGTCTAAGCATTTTTTAACTTTATTTTCCATAAAACCAAAAGTGATAGTAACCTCATCAAATTTAAGGTACCACTGTCAAGAGGTTTGTTTTAAACCATATATAGTTTTGCTCAGCTTAGAAACCATTTTAATTCTATCTTGATCTTGAAATCCTTCAGGTTGCTCCATATAAACCTCTTCATAAAGGTCTCTATTCAGGAAAGCAGTTTTGACTTCCATTTGATATAGTTCCATATCACAATGAGCTACTATTTTCATAATTACTCTAAATGCATCCTTAGAGGATACCGAGGAGAAGGTAACATTAAAATAAATCCCTTCTCTCTTAGTGAAACCTCTAATAACCAATTGAGCCTTAAACTGCTCAACTTTACCCTGAGACTCCTTCTTATTCCTGAAAATCCATTTATAACTGACGGGTTTGCAATTATGAGTCAAATTAATAAGCCTTCGTACCTTATCATGTTTCTTGGATTGCATCTTCTCGTCCATTACGTCCCACCACAGATCTGCATTAGGTCCAAAAATGGCTTTTGGAAAAGTGACTGGATCTATAACATGTTCAATATCATATTCTTGTTTTACCTAAATAGACTATGTAATAAGATGAAATAGCAGGTCTCCTCACTTTAGTTGATCTCCTTAATTGAATTAGTTCTTGCACCTCAATTTGTTCAAGTATGGGTTCTTGTTCCTATAAAGTTATGGCACTTAAACCGTGATCCACTGTTTCTAACTATATGGGTGATGGATATGATATGACCGTATTTTCCACCTTGCTCTCATCTGAATGGCGAGAAGGACCACCCTCATTACAGACATCATACTCTAAAAACTTAGATGTTTGTGATTCCATTATTTTGGCCTCTCCTTCTCTACAGTAGAATCTATATCCTTTGGAGTGGTTAGGATATCCTATAAAATAGCAACAAGTAGAACGCACATGTAACTTGTCCTCATAAGGATTATATAAGCGTACCTTAGCAGGGCAGCCCCACATATGAATGTGGGCAAGGCTAGGCTTCTAACCCTTCCAAATCTCAAAAGGCGTTTTCACAAATGACTTGCTTGGTATTTTGTTGACTATGTACAAAGAAATCTTTATGGCTTCACCCCAAAGGTAGTCAAGTAGATCAGTCTTGCTCTGTATTGATGTTATGTCCTTTTAGGTGCCATTCCACCTTTCGGACACATCATTTTGCTTAGGACTACCTGGCATAGTGAACTAAGCCTCTATTGCACACAACTCCACATATTTGGCACATAAACCCTTTTCTTGTCTTGAAACCCCATGTTTGACATAATATTCACCTCTACTGTCTAATCTGATGATCCTAATAGACCTTCCCAATTGATTCTCAACTTCAGCCTTGACGATCTTGAATTTATCAAGAACATAAGACTTTTCCTTAAATAAGAACACATATCCATATCAGGAATAGTCATCAATAAATGTCAAAATATATCTAGAATTACACAAGGTAACTGTATAAGGTTCACATATGTCTGTATAGACGACATAAAATAAGCTAAAAGTACCAGTTGACCCTTTTTTTCTTTATTTTAGTCAACTTACCCATGCAGTAGTCAACACGTGTTTCTAAATCATCATAATCTAGAGTTAGGGGAATGTTTTCCTTAATCAATTTCTCAACCCTATCTTTGGAAATGTGGCCCAACCTTTTATGCCACAACATGTATGACTTATCCTTTATTAGGGCTCTCTTTTTCATAGTCTGTTCAATCAGATATGAAGAAGCACATATCTGATTTGGGGCAAGATATAGTCTATATAAACCATATGATAAGATGATTGTACCAATATGTTTTGCATTAAACTACAACTGCACAACAAAAGCATTGATAACAAAACTATAACCTTCTTTGTCCAAAATTGATACAGAGATCAAATTTCTTCTAAAAGATGGCATATAAAATGTTTCAAGTAAAACCAAAACCTATATCAAGGTTCAAACACACATCCCTTATAGATATTACATCCACTTCTTCATAATTTCCTACCATAAATCTTTTCTCCTCTTTATTTGGCTGTTTATTTTGTATAAGCTATTTGGGAAAATTACCAAAACCATAACAACAATAATAGCAAGAGAAAAAGTACAAGAAACTAAATCAAAGCACACGTAATTTATGTGGAAAACCCCTCTCAATTTGGAGAAAAACCAAGGTCTGGATCTTCACGAGCTAAAATCGATCCTGTATAATAATCAAGAGTACAATCGGTAACTAACAACAATAATCTCAATGACAAGTACAATTAGCTCTAGGTTCTAGTACAAATTGAAAACCCTACTCGATTTTGTACTCTCTATAAACCCAAGAGACACCAATAACAAATACCTGTCGATGATGATCCACTTCTCTTGATTATCTCACCAAACAGTTGCCTTCCCATATGCCAAAACAAGGAGCAAATCTCTCTTTTTCTCCTTCTCTGTTCTGGTTTTTACAGCAATATAACTCATGAATGAAAAAGGCTTAACCCTATTTTATCTTATCATAAATTGCCTTTTCTAATAAGCCACCAAAACCTACCACCTATGGGCCAATCAAAGAACTTTATATTTAGTGGACCACCACTTGTAAGTAAAATAAAGCCCAACCTTACAAAACTCACATAGCTAGTATTTGAGAATTGGGAAGATACCTAACATAAACCCCTACATTATGGAAAGCAACATGATTAGAAGCTCCATTATCTAACCACCAAGAACTTGATGTGGTTATAGCGAGACTAGATTTATGGATCATACAAGCCAAGTAGTTACCTAACTGCTTTTATCTTTCCTTCCAGATCTTATACCCTTGGCAATCTTGCTTTTTTATATCCCTTCTTTTTATAGAATAAACACATCATATTCTTTATTTCCAAGGGATCTTTATTAACACTAGATTAACCAACATCAATATTTTATATTGATGTTGGTCAAAACTATGTCCATCTTTATCCAAAATGGATACAGAGATCAAATTTCGTCTAAAATATGGTATATAAAATGTATCATGTAAAACCAAAACGAACTCTTTATCAAGGTTCAAACACACACCCTTATAGATATTACATTCATTTCTTCATAATTTCCCACCATCAATCTTTTCTCCTCTTTATTTGGTTGTCTCTTGTGTATAAACCCCTACATTATAAAAAGCAATATGATTAGAGGCTCCATTATCTAGCCACCAAGAACTTGATGTTGCTATAGCGAGATTATCATGAATCATACAAGTCAAGTAGTTACTTGGCTTCTCTTACATTTCCTTCAAAATCTTATACCTCTGGCAATCCTGCTTTTTATGTCCCTTCTTTTTATAGAAGAAACACCTCATATTCTTTATTTCCACGGGACCTTTACCAACACTAGATTGACCAACGTCAATGTATGGAGAATATTTAAACCTTTTACCTTTGAATTTAGCGGGCTTCATCTTTTCCTTCCTTTTGGTTGCTGTAAGGGTTGTAGGAGTTGCATTCTTGAGTTTCTCTTCCTTAGCAACATATCGAGTAATTAGTGCATTTATGTCCCAAGACTCATCCAAGGAGTTGTATGTTGTCACCAAAACACCAAACTGTGAAGGAAGAGAAGTTAAAGCATGGTAAACAATACATTTTTAAGGATGACAACTTCCAATGCCTTTAGTTTACTTTACAGGTGGACCATCCTGATAATGTATTCTTTTACTCCCCCTGTCCTCACATACCTTATGGAGAATAATTCCTTTATCAAGGTACTTATCTCTACATTGGAAGAGACCCTGTACCTCTAGGAGATATTATCCAGGAAATCCCACGATATTGTTGTCCCCAGAAGTCCACTAAGCAGATGGTTTGGAATGGATCTCTTAATGGTCAGGTGACACATACTATTTGACTGATCCCAAACTGCATATGTTGCTTTATCAGACTCTAAGCAGATGGATATTGGTAGAGATGGCCTATTTGTAAGCATCACCGTTTTAATATCCTCCATCTCTATTGCAAACTCCACATCCTTTCTCCACTTCTTAAAATTGAAACCAATAAGGGTTTTAATTATGACACTTTTGTTGTTTATAGAGAAGGTGACTGCAAAATTGATAATGTAAAGATTAACACAAATGTAGGATAACAACGACATTCAAAGTTATAAAATAATATATGTACCGAAAATTTGGTTACACATATCATGAAACACCTGTAGACTGAATACATATTACATGCAAATCAAACCTCTATATAAAAGTGATCAGAGTACACACCACCAACTCTCATGACACTACCACTTGTGGGTAAATAGATCATTTAAGTAATAGCTTCCTCCATTTTATGCCTTTATGTACATCTCAAAATCTCATATAAGGTTAGCATGTGGGCAAAATAGCCAAACACAAAACTAGAAACATCTGCAAATATGCAAGCTAAATAACCCAAATACTAACTCAAAAGGCCATTATGATGACTACATTCTCATTAGTATCCAAATGGATGCATAAACACGAGATATAGCTATATGTTATCCTCCCATACTTTAAGTTATATGTGATAATGCACTATCAATAAATGCAAAATCCATATGCACATTTTTATTATCACATATTAGTGCTGAAAACATCGTCAATTAACTTTATTTGAGACTCTATCGCTAGAAAAATCTCAATCAGAGTGACAATCATGTAATTTTGAACACCAAATATCTATATGAGATACTAAAACCACATGTATCTCATTTATTTCAAGTTCATAGCATGAAAATTTACTAAAAAATGGCTTTAGGAATCTTAATTTCCTTTTTATGGAGTTAATCATTGTTTATTACCAATTTAATAAATCCATAAAAAATAAAAACTCACTTTATGAATTCACTGGACCTGCCAAAAACTACCAAGGGCATCTTTATGTGAATTCTAAAATTTTTGTGTTTTTTTAGGTTGACGTCATGCTAACACCAGCATGCACTATAGCGCTGATGTTAGGGTGATGACATTGCAGACGTCACTATATGTGTGGGCTAGAGGGCATATGCAATGCATGCGCCATGCTTGACGTATGAGTGCAGAACTTGTTGGCACTTGTGGTGCATGGGCCTTACGGGCAAATGCGCCCACCGCCTCCGATGAGTGCGTGCTATGCACACCAGACATGCCACCCGATGGACAGGTATCTATCCACTATTCATTCGTTGGGTGCGTGAACCACACACGCACGACTGTTTTCTTTTTCCTTGTTGAAAAAAGGCAATTTTTGGTGAGTTGATGAAGCTATTTTCAACATTTGAAACTCGTTTAAACCCCAATTTTCCATTCTAAACACACTCAACACATATTCTAGCATCCATGCATAGTTTAAAATGAAAAAACAGATCGATTTTCCCTGAGGTCTTTATGGAGAAAACCCAAAAACCTTCGTTTTTGTTCACTCATCCATGTAACCTCTTTGATATCACGTGTAGTGTGTAACACGAGCCTTCGTTACATGTCTAGGACCAAATGTGAAAGGAAAAAAAGAAGAAAACACAAAATACCTAATTTTAGATCCATGACTTTCAACAAGCTTTTCGGAGCCAAAACGAGCCCATTTTTTCTGCAACCTTCGTGAGAAATAATCATCGGAACGTTGTTAATACCTTTCTGTAGGTTTTTTAAGACGTGAACCTCTGAACGAATCAGAGTATCCGTATGTTCACGATTTGCTTAAGCAGCTACAGAAGACCTTAACCTTATATATAGCATCCATGCCAGACTTTCCCATCACAAGTTCGATACAAATTTGATCTACACTAATTATGGTTCATTTTTCTTACTGGACTTTAGCTCATTAGCCCATATTCTTTATTGAGCCACTTTATTATCTTTATCTAGATTAAATTTGATTTGCTTAATCATATATTTATTAAAATCGTCAAAAGTTTAATTAATTGTTATCCATCCTTAAGGAAAATTTCTAACAACACGCTTTACACAAGAAGGAGTTAATTTTGTGCCATTTAAAGGAAGCAGACTTTCCTCTCATATGCGACATGCATGGAGACTAAGTTGAGGTCCTACTAAAACCATGATGTCTCAACAATCGATCCTACTTTTGCTTTCAATCACTAGAAATCCTACTTAAACAGCAATGTACTCTTTTGTTTCATTAGTAGTTCAAAGTCCTTTATGCTAATAATACATGTTGTTTACATTGAACTTTTTATTTTTCAAATTCTCGATAAACATTTTGTCTATGTTTGACATCCTAAATTATCGGTTTATCATTATCATCTGACTTAAAACTAAGATAAATATTTTAAATTAGCAAGTAAAATTAACAAAGTTTTTGATTAGTCTAGATATAGCATCGTTAAAAAAAGAGACATTCACGTTGCATCTTGATTAATTATAGACTAACAGCAAAACTAGGGCTACATGGTAAATAGATAATTTATTTATAAACCTATATGATTCAATTACAAATTAATATGAGTACTTTATCTGATATCTTAATTAAAACCCAAATCAATTTCACTCACCAACTTTAGGGAGAGCATAAAGGGAAGATTTCAGTTCATTACTGTATTTTTTTTAACTTTAATTGGTAGTTTAATGAATATTAGTTAAAATTAATTAAAAAACCAGAAGTAATGTCACAAAAATAATTTCAAAACAATAATGGTCCACGTTAATACATGAGAATTTACAGAAATTAACTATTAGGTACATTAATTTATTTTAGAAAATAACTTATCAATGTAATAACTCAAATTGGTTGGCAGAACCACTGGGACAAGATAATCTGTGAAGAAATGACAGATAAGAAAGAAACTTTTGGAACACAGCAATAAAGACATAAAAAATGGACGGCAGACGGCAGAGCTCTTGAAGACATACGGTGGTGAGCCATTTGTGTTCACTTAAAGACTTTTAAGAAATATTCTTATTTTTTAAAAACACTCCAAAATTGCATGTCCTTATATCAACATATTATCAAAAAATAAAGGACTTATTATGCAGTACTTGTTTGTTTCTTTATGAGCGAAATAGTTATATATAGAGGTGACAAATGTTGAGCAAATTACCTAAAGAAATCCAGAATGAAGCTTGAAATCATCTCAAGAAAAGCAATCAAACCATCATCCTCTACTCCTGAACATCTCCAAACCTTCAAGCTTTCTCTTTGGGACCAAAGCTTAGGTCCTATGAACTATGGCATTTCGGTTTTCTTCTACCACTCCAATGTTCGCCACAACGATCAAGATGATGAAACAATTTCCAGGTTTTCTCAAATGTCTCATTCCCTACAGAAGTCGCTCTCTGACACTTTAACTTACTACTATCCATTAGCTGGGAGGCTCAAAGATGGCTCAACTATTGATTGCAACGACGAAGGAGCTTATTTTGTGGAAGCTCGGATTGGTTGTAAGCTTTCCACCTTCCTTAGCCGACCTGAAACAAAGCTTCTGAACCTTTTCAATCCCACTCTTGATCGTACCAACTTACCCTCAGATTGTATGTTGGCGATTCAGATTACGCTCTTTGATTGTGGAGGAATGGCTATTTCTACGTGCATTTCTCATAAAATTGCAGATGCATCTTCAATGAGCACATTTGTTAAGAGTTGGACATCAATGACTCGTGAAAAAGATAGTGAAGTCGTAGATCCAGTTCCCATATTTTTGGAATCCTCATTCTCACCATCAAAGGATCTACTGAACATGCCTAGAACAACTGGGATGCCTCCTGGAGAATTCGTGACCAAAAGATTTGTTTTCCCTGCTTCAATGATAGCCCACCTGAAGGAGAATATTAAGAGTTCTGATGCTTCAGGCCAGCAACTACATCTCAGTAGCGTTGACTTAGTGCTGGCAATGATCTTGAAATGTGCAATTTCTGCTTCAAGATCCATCTCCAAGTCCTCAGGGCCATGTTCAGTTTTGCAGTTAGTGAATATGAGAAATCTGCTGCGACCACCGTTGCCAGAAATCACCATTGGGAACATATTTTGGTATATTATGATTGAATTCGAGGAAAATCAGGTAAAATCTTTGAATGAATTAGCTGGTACGATAAGAAAAAGTTTGCTCCAATTCTATAATATTGGGGCCAACTATAGCATCAACGAGAATGGAGAACGACCTACAAAGAGCACTGGAGACAACACGTATTGTTGCACAAGCCTTTGTAAGCTTCCACTGTATGAGATGGCCGACTTTGGATGGGGTAAACCTGCATGGGTGGCTAATCCTATGATTTATCGTAGGAACCTTATTATGCTGCTCAAAACAAGAGATGGTGATGGTATAGAAGCTTGGATTTCCCTCGATAAAAGAGAGATGGCCCAATTCGAGAACAACCATGAAATTGTAGAATTTGCGTCTAGTGACCCAAGCGTTCTTCTCAATTCTTGTCCCTAGTGGTTCATTTGTCGAATCATTCTACTTTCCTTAATTTGTGTTCTATGTTGTTTGTATTTCATTCACCCCTTCTTTCAAGAAATCTCCTTGTAACGTTTGCTTGCTTATGTTTGTCATAATAAATTGTCTATAAATTGGTATGGACAACAATTCAAAGCAACAAAACAGCATATGGCCTGTTTTCCCACCAGAATCTCAAAGTAAATTGGTACAAACTAGTGTGGTTTAAAAAGCAAATCCCAGAAATATCTTTTATAACCTGAATGGGAAAACTTTAGTTACCTTGATAATCAATGCTGTCTTACCTAAATTTGGTTCTTTTCTACTGGGGCTAAGCTTTTGTACTCTTATATAAGTAGCATGGAGAGAAAAGTGTTAGCTCAAGGATTATGATTAACAATTTTGATGATGAGTGTAAAATATTTCAAATTGGATTTATTTCTTTGTATATTTAATAGTCTTATTTTTAAAAGGAAATAAAATCATAAGAAATACTCTTTTTTTCTTGCAGGAGTCTTTATTATGAACTTACCTTATTAGAAATGGTTTATCCAAAAAGATCCTACTAATTATGAAGGTTGTTTATTAGCCCGTGATTATTAAAAGATTTTTGGCAAAAAAAACATTGAAGTTATTTATATTTAGATTCATTCAATTGACTAAAGATGCGAGTGAAGCAACAGCTAGTTCAAAAAATTGACTATTTAAAAAAGAGCAATAACACTTATGCAGCAACAAACATACTTAGACTTTCGAAACAATTGAGCAACGTCTATATTCTTGAGAGTTATATCATTCTTATTGTACCTTAGAAAGTGAAATCATTCTATCAAGAGAAAAATTGTTATTTTATTTTTCTGTGAGCTTTTAGAAGCTTGTTATACACTTCAAGTGTGGAAGGATAGAAAATCTTGAAAAATATGTACTCGTGAGCTTAAAGAGACTCGTTAAATTTAATACTTAGATTTTTATAATGAAGCACTTAAGTTAGATACTTGGAAACTGGACGTAGGCTTAGGTTGTAAGCCGAACCAGTATAAATCCACCGAGTCCTTCTTCTCTCTCTCTCTTTATCTTTTATATTTTTGCATTATATTTTGTGTGTATTCATTTCAGTAAGAGACTCATTCACTTTTATAATAAGTTTCTTCTATCTTCAACTTGTAAGAGATTCCTTTTAATTTTAATATGTGTCTTCTGTTTTTAAATTGTTTTAATAGGATTCATTAATCAATAGGCTCCTTTTTTTTATGTAAAGGGAAAGAGTACATCATATACTAATAAGACGGGAGAAACTGCGTCCCGAGTGATCTTCTAAAAGAAGATTCTGGCACCCTAAAGGAAGAACATCAAAATAAGTGGTCTCAATGTCGCTAGGACATGCTTAGGTAGCCAATCAATCCGCGCATCTGTTGCTCTCTCGGTGCACATGCCGATGAACAACAGCCCAGTTTCTAATGAGGAGCTCGAGGATACCCATGACGAGAGGGTTGTCCGACTGAGAACGGGACGTCACAGAGGAAAGTAGCTGATGCACGACCATCGAGTCCACTTCCAGCTCTAGTCGACGAAAGCCCAATCGCCAAGCCATGGTGAG